>OW240912.1:426399364-426440297 GCA_933207985.1 Pelobates cultripes
GTCATTTATTACACGCAACTTTACAGAGGAAGAGGTTCTATTTCAACAGTCAAAAGTAAAGACAAATAAGTCAATGGGACCTGATGGAATACACCCAAAGCTATTAAAAGAGCTTAGTGGTGTACTAGCAAAACCATTAACAGATTTATTTAACCAATCATTATTAACAGGAGTAGTCCCAGAAGATTGGAAGTTAGCGAATGTTGTGCCCATTTACAAGAAAGGTAATAGGGAGGAGTCGGGCAACTATAGGCCAGTAAGCCTTACTTCAGTAGTGGGGAAAGTGATGGAAACCATGTTAAAGGATAGGATTGTTGAACATCTAAAAACACATGGATTTCAAGATCAGAGACAACATGGGTTTACTTCAGGGAGATCATGCCAAACTAATCTTATTGATTTTTTTGATTGGGTAACTAAAATTATAGATCAGGGTGGTGCAGTAGACATTGCTTACCTAGATTTCAGTAAGGCTTTTGACACTGTTGCAAATAGAAGGCTTATCAATAAACTGCAATCTTTAAGTTTGGATTCCAATATTGTTGAATGGGTAACGCAGTGGCTGAGTGACAGGCAACAGAGGGTTGTAGTCAATGGAGTGTATTCGAAGCTTGGGCTTGTCACCAGTGGGGTACCTCAGGGATCTGTACTTGGACCCATTCTCTTTAATATTTTTATTAGTGATATTGCAGAAGGTCTTGATGGTAAGGTATGTATTTTTGCTGATGATACTAAGAAATGTAACAGGGTTGATGTTCCAGGAGGGATAAGGCAAATGGCAAATGATTTAGGTAAACTAGAAAAATGGTCAGAGTTGTGGCAACTGACATTTAATGTGGATAAGTGCAAGATAATGCATCTTGGACGTAAAAACCCAAGGGCAGAGTACAGAATATTTGATAGAGTCCTAACCTCAACATCTGAGGAAAGTGATTTAGGGGTTGTTAAGACACCTCCCGTGTCTTTAAGCCAAACCGCCGTTTAGTAAACCTTCCCCGGCTGCAGTACAGTCTCTGTTCGCTTACTCTGTAACCCACGAACCAAATGCAGGGGAAGCGGCAATCTCCCGATCGAAATCCACGAACGGCTCCAAACTCCCGAACGGCAATATACGAACTGCTAGGAACCGTCGAACAATAATATCCCCAAAGCGGCTTTCGTTCCATCAGGCAGTCTCTAACCATGAAGAAGAAATCCCCCCAATAACGAGACAGAAGCTCCGCATTGAGGGTCAAATAAGATCTGGTTTTAATGTGGGCTACCTGCCCGTATTTATGCAGGTCTCCCACCTGGTGGACACTCCCCTAGGGGACCAAATGGAAGACTTAAATTACAGACAGATAGAAGGACATTTCTGACACACAGTCACATATCTTACCCACAGTGCATTCTGATTCCCTCCCCTCTGTCCTGGAGTTAATTACCAAGTAACTCAATTAACTCCAGGACAAGGACAGTCGCCATTTTAAACATAAAATAATAAAAGACATAAAAATGCATAACTACATGAAAACTGAACATTTCCCATTCGTATTACATGTCCCCAGATAGCCTGGATCTGAGTGCATATTATTGGCGAATAGCGCTCAGATCCCACACACATAGTTCAATCGCCATGGAGTCAAAGTTCTTACAGTCTTTCGGTATACGAATGACTCCATGGGAGGGCTATCTGGGTTAAGTCTTTCGTATGCTCTCAATCTCCCGAACAGCCGGTGTTCGCATGCTTTCGTGGAGGCAGCCCGACGTTCCCTTGTTTCAGCGGTGTTCGACAGAAAAAGTGTCAGTTTTCCGTTCCACAGAAATAGAGCCAAACACCGCTGAGCGTTCGCATGATTTAAAATGGCCGCTGCCTCGTGGTCGACATACGAACGACGACCACCCTGAGTTCGGTTTAATTGAGAAGTGTCTGCGGTTAACCACAACGTTATAATGGTGATCACTTCGTTAACCTGCAGCACACTCCTCGGCGGTTTTGTTCGGGAAAAAGAGTCATTCGAATGGCTGGGCTATAGAAACCAGCCATTCATACGAACGGGGACAAACAGACGAACGGGCAAAAATCCAGCAGACAGATGGTTCTGTCACAGGGTGATTATTTCTGATGACTTAAAGGTAGGCGAACAATGTAATAGAGCAGCAGGAAATGCTAGCAGAATGCTTAGTTGTATAGGGAGAGGTATTAGCAGTAGAAAGAGGGAAGTGCTCATGCCATTGTACAGAACACTGGTGAGACCTCACTTGGAGTATTGTACACAGTACTGGAGACCGTATTTTCAGAAGGATATTGCTACTAAACTGGTTCATGGATTGCAGGATAAAACTTACCAGGAAAGGTTAAAGGATCTTAACATGTATAGCTGGAGGAAAGACGAGACAGGGGGGATATGATAGAAACATTTAAATACATAAAGGGAATCAACACAGTAAAGGAGGAGACTATATTTAAAAGAAGAAAAACTACCACAACAAGAGGACATAGTCTTAAATTAGAGGGACAAAGGTTTAAAAATAATATCAGGAAGTATATTTACTGAGAGGGTAGTGGATGTATGGAATAGCCTTCCAGCTGAAGTGGTAGAAGGTTAACACAGTAAAGGAGTTTAAGCATGTGTGGGATAGGCATAAGGCTATCCTAACTATTACCTCGTATTCCTTGACATATTCTTAAAGGATCATTATAGGGTCAGGAACACAAACATGTATTCCTGACCCAATAGTGTTAAAACCACCATCAAGCCCCACTGGGCCCCTCATGCCTCCCTAAATATAGCAACATCTTACTGTATTCAAGCTGTAGATCTGCATGCTGTTTGCCTAAAAAAAAACAAAAAAAACCAATAGCGCTCAGATCCTATGCACACAGTCCAATCGCCGTGGAGTCAAAGTTTTCACAAAGTCTGTTCTCATACGAATGGGTTCCACAGCATGGCTATCTGGGGTATGGCTTATTCGTGGACAAAGTACCGAATACAGGGAAGTTCGTTAGTTTTCTACTGAAGGAGAAGGGAGGTCGGCGGCTGCAGCGGTGTTCGTGCCAAAAAGTGTCCGTTTTGAGTTCCATGAGTTGGTTGACGAACACCGCTGAGCGTTTGTGGATTTAAAATGGCTGCGACCTCGTGTTCGGGATACGAATGGCGGCCACCCAGCTACAGGCATCAATTAAGAGGTGTCTGCAGTTAACCTCAGCATTACAGCAGCACACTTCTCTACTGGGTGGCCGGCCGTTCGGGAGTTTTGTTCGGTAGTTTCCGGGAAGCATATAGAGTTCCACCCGAATGGGGGAAAGACACGAATCAAATACAATAACACGAATTCAAGCAAATGTAGTAATAATAGTTCCCTGTAAGTCCAAGACAGAGGGATCTGTAATAATTGATATGACTTGCTTTCCTTGACAAAAGATTTACTTAACTTAGAAGCACTCTGGCACTGGAAGGGTTAATTCACCCAATGGAGGAAAAGGAAGGAGTCTCTTTTAACAAACTGCAGTTTAGTAGTGAGAGAAAGGAAGTCCGTTTGTCCAAGCCGAGGTCTGAGAGAGGAGAAGGTAGAAATCCGTTTACAAGCCGAGGTCTGGGGGATGAGAAGGTAGAAATCCGTTTACAAGCCGAGGTCTGGGGGATGAGAAGGTAGAAATCCGTTTACAAGCCGAGGTCTGAGGGATGAGAAGGTAGAAATCCGTTTACAAGCCGAGGTCTGGGGGATGAGAAGGTAGAAATCCGTTTACAAGCCGAGGTCTGAGAGATGAGAAGGTAGAAATCCGTTTACAAGCCGAGGTCTGAGGGATGAGAAGGTAGAAATCCGTTTACAACCCAAAGTCTGAGAGAGGAGCCGGTAGCATCGAGTGGGGCAGCTGATCTTACTGCCGCACCTGAGTGTATAATCCAGCCCTTTGAATCTGGCGCGGTCTTCCTAAGTATCGTGGAAAGACCGCGTCAGAAAAAAGGGCGGAGCTAAGCGCCGTGAACCCGGAAGTGGGTTCCGGCGGCAGCATGAATGTTAGGTATATCTGACAGTACCCCCTTCTCATGGGGCATCCTCTGGGTGCACTTATTTCGGTTTAGAGGGGTAGCGTTTGTGAAAAGCATCAACTAATCTCTTTGCATGAACATTAGATGAATCTTCCCAGGTATCTTCATCAACTCCATAACCTTTCCATCTGATAAGGTATTGTAAAGAGCCACGGTGGATACGAGAATCCAAAATCTTATGAATTTCATATTCTTCTTCACCTTGGATGATGATAGGTTCAGGAGTTGTTACTATTTCTCTATGGAAAGGATCAGGGATGTGTGGTTTAAGCAAAGAGACATGGAATACTGGATGAAGTTTAAAACTTGGAGGAAGTTTTAATTTAACAACGTTATCATTGATGATTGTAGTTATTTGAAAAGGACCAAGAAAAAGTGAGCTCAATTTCTTTGAAGGACGGTTTGTGGTAATATTTTTTGAAGAGAGCCAGACAAGATCCCCCACTTTATAAGGAGGGGGAATTCTTCTTTTATGGTCAAAAAACTTTTTCTGGTAGTTTTGGGCGAGTTGAAGATTCTCCCGTAATTTAAGGAATAGAGAAGACATAAATTCATTTTTTGAAGTAACCGTGGGATTGGATGAAGAATTAGATGGGATGGGATGGGAAATGAGGACGGATGAAATCCATAGTTGGAGAAAAAAGGAGTCATTTTCGTACTAGAATGAATGGTATTATTGTAAGAAAATTCAGCCATAGGTAACCAAGTGGTCCAGTCATCTTGCAGGTATGAACAATAACATCGGAGATATTGTTCCAAACATTGATTAACTCTCTCTGTTTGCCCATTAGTTTGGGGATGATAGGCAGAAGAGAGTTTGCGTTGAATTTGAAGAGAGAGACACATCTCTTTCCAGAATTTGGAGGTAAATTGTGTCCCCCTATCAGAAATAATTTCTTCTGGAAGACCATGAAGCTTTACAATATTATCAATAAAGACAATTCTACGGAGGAGGGTAATTTTTTTAAAGAGATGAAATGGGACATTTTAGTGAAGCGGTCCACAACAAAAAGAATAGTGGTGAACTGTCGGGATGGAGGAAGGTCAACAAGAAAATCCATAGAAATGGATTGCCAAGGTTTTTCTGGAATAGGTAAGTTAAGTAGTAATCCAAAAGGTTGATTATGTTCAGATTTGGACCTTTGACAGATAGGACAAGTTTTGACATATAATTCAATGGTTCTATCTTGGCGAGGCCACTAATAATATCGTGAAGTTAGTTCAAGAGTTTTCTTTATTCCAGGATGTCCAGCTAGGGGTGAATCATGAACCATTTTGAGTAATTTGTTCCTAAGAATGGGAGGAATATAAATTCTATTTTTTTTTAAAGTAAAATATACCATCCTTTTTTGTTAAATTAGGTGTTTTGGGAAGTTCAAGATCCTTTTGATTCAAGTTCCTTAAGTCATCCTGAAGAGAAGAGAGGATCCCTATTATTTTGTTAGGAGGATAAACATCAATAGAAGTTTTAGAAGGAATTCGAGAAAGAGCGTCAGCCTTTTTATTTCTAGTTCCAGGTCTGTATATTAATTGGAAGTTAAACCGGTTAAAAAATAGGTTCCATCTAACTTGTCTAGCCGTAAGGGTTTTATTAGTATAAAGATATTCAAGATTTTTATGGTCTGTATAGACTATGATAGGTTGTTTTGTATCTTCTAATAGATGGCGCCAATTTTCAAAGGCAGCTTTAACACTTAATAATTCCTTTTCACCAATAGGATAATTTTTTTCAGCAGAGCTCAAGGATCTTGAAAAGAATGCGACTGGATGAAGTGGATCTTGAGGAGTCTTTTGCTGAGAAAGAACTGCTCCGATAGCTGAATCTGATGCATCGACTTCTAGGACATACAAGAATGTTGGATTAGGTAGCTGTAGAATAGGTGCAGTTGTAAATCTTTTTTTTAAACTGTCGAAGGCAGCTTGTGCATCTTTATTCCATTTGAAAGGACGTTTAGTACTGTTAAGGTGGTTAAGTGGATGTGATACCTCTGAGTAGTTTCTAATGAATTTTCTATAGAAGTTTGCAAATCCAAGAAATCGTTGCAATTCTTTTGTAGTAGTAGGAACGGGCCAGTTAATAATACATTCGATTTTAGAGTTATCCATTTTCAGAGAATGAGGTGAAATAATGTATCCAAGAAAGGAGAGTTCAGTAACTTCAAAAAGACATTTCTCTAGTTTAGCGTATAATTTGTGAGTTCTCAATCTAGATAGAACCCATCTTACATGCTTCCTATGCTCATCCAAATTGTTAGAATATATTAGAATATCATCTAAGTAGATAATAACACAAACATCCAAAAGATCTCTAAAGATATCATTTATAAAATGTTGGAATGTTGCAGGGGCATTACAAAGCCCAAAAGGCATCACTAGATATTCGTAGAGACCATATCTAGTCCGGAAGGCGGTCTTCCATTCATCATCCTGTTTATTCTGATGAGGTTATATGCGCCTCGGAGGTCGAGTTTAGTGAATATAGTTGCGGTTCTTAACCTTTCAATTAATTCATTTATTAGTGGAAGAGGATAACGATTTTTTATGGTTATTTTATTTAAGGCTCTGTAATCTATAATGGGTCGGATGGTTTGGTCCTTATTCCTCACAAAAAATATACTAGAGGCAGCCGGTGAAGTCGAGGGTCTGATGAATCCTTTACGTAAATTTTCATTAAGATATTCTTTTAAGGTCTGTAATTCCTTTTCAGAAAGTGGATAAATGTGTCCATAAGGAATGGGAGCACCAGGTATTAGATCTATTGGGCAATCATATGCTCGATGAGGTGGAAGTGTTTCCGCTTCTTTTTTTACAAAAGACATCTGAAAAGTCAGAGTAGAATGGAGGTATAATTGATTCCTGAGTAGTTTGGAGAATAGGAATATGTTGGAAGCAGGTTTTTTTGCAAAAGTCAGAAGGAAAAGAAATGGAAAAGGGTGACCATTTAATTAAAGGATCATGAGTTTTTAACCAATTAATTCCTAGAATGACTGGATAAAGTGGAGATTTAATAACATCAAATGTAAGGAACTCTGTATGTACGTTATTGGTAATCATTCTTAGAGGAATTGTCTCATCTTTTATGGGTCCTGAGGATATGAATGAACCATCAATAACTCTGATTGGAATAAAATTGGTTTTTCAAACACACGGAATTTTATTCTTTGCAACAAAAGAAAAATCAAGGAAGGTTCCATTAGCACCAGAATCAATAATGGCTTCAGTCACGATTCTTTTTGTATCCCACTGTAATATGAGAGATATAGAAAAATAAGTAGATGTTTTCTTTTTGTGAAGAACGTTCAATATAGAAGTAGATGAATGAAGCTTACCAGCTTTCGAATGGATTAGTAGGGGACATTCTGGGATTAGATGTTCTTTTGAAGCACAATACATGCACAAATTTAGTTGTCTCCTTCTTATCCTTTCTTCCGAAGTAAGAGGGCTTCTTATTATACCAACTTCCATAGGTTCATTGTGAGGAAGAGATTTTTCAGGAAATTTTGGAGTAGTAAAATGTTTTCTCCAGTTAGACGTAGTAAGAACTTTTTCAGCCCTTCTTTCTCTTAGACGTCTGTCAATACTAATGGAAAGTTGAATCAAGGCATTTAAGGTGGGAGGAAGTTCAATACGAGAGAGTTCATCTTTCACAGCTTCTGATAATCCGAGACGGTATTGATTGCGTAGTGTGATGTCATTCCATTGGGTTTCGGTAGCCCATCTTTTAAATTCGGCGATGTAATCTTCAACAGGTCTGTTCTTTTGGTGTAGAGTTCTGATGGTTAAATCAGCAGTAGCCTGTTTATATGGATCTTCATATAATAAAGACATAGCTTCAAAAAATTCATCCAGTGAATCTAGTATGGGATCATCATTCTCTAAAAAGGAATGGGCCCAAGCCATAGGTTCACCTCTTAGAAAGGAAATTACTGAACAAACTTTTGACCTTTCAGTGAGGTAAGATCGAGGTTTCAAAGCTATCAGAAGTTTGCAAGAATTTAAAAACTCTCTGTACTTTGTTCTATCTCCATAAAATTTTTCTGGATTACAGACAGCAGGATCACCAGCCGATTGAAGAGCGGCATGAGGAAGATGGCCTTGCATGTCTCTAACATAGGTTAATATTCTCTCATTTGTAATTTGCAATTCCTGTAACCCTTGAGCAATTGTATCTACTCTATTGGTTAGGGCAGAAACTTGAGAGTTAATATCTGCTGGTTCCATTGAATAGGCTGGATTATTCTGTGATGCTTTTGTGTAATGTCTCTTTAATTGGAACTCAACTGCAGAAACAATAAGTTTCACCTCCTTTATTTTATTGAAGTGAACAAGGTAGACTGTATCTTTAAATACACATGCAAGGAAAAAATGCAATGCTTATTTGTCAACAGAGAGTTTAGAGAAATTAAATACTATAATAATTGATATGACTTGCTTTCCTTGACAAGAGATTTACTTAACTTAGAAGCACTCTGGCACTGGAAGGGTTAATTCACCCAATGGAGGAAAAGGAAGGAGTCTCTTTTAACAAACTGCAGTTTAGTAGTGAGAGAAAGGAAGTCCGTTTGTCCAAGCCGAGGTCTGAGAGAGGAGAAGGTAGAAATCCGTTTACAAGCCGAGGTCTGGGAGAGGAGAAGGGAATTCCGTTTATAAGCCGAGGTCTGAGAGATGAGAAGGTAGAAATCTGTTTACAAGCCGAGGTCTGAGAGATGAGAAGGTAGAAATCCGTTTACAAGCCGAGGTCTGAGAGATGAGAAGGTAGAAATCCGTTTACAACCCGAGGTCTGAGGGATGAGAAGGTAGAAATCCGTTTACAACCGAGGTCTGAGAGAGGAGCCGGTAGCATCGAGTGGGGCAGCTGATCTTACTGCCGCACCTGAGTGTATAATCCAGCCCTTTGAATCTGGCGCGGTCTTCCTAAGTATCGTGGAAAGACCGCGTCAGAAAAAAGGGCGGAGCTAAGCGCCGTGAACCCGGAAGTGGGTTCCGGCGGCAGCATGAATGTTAGGTATACCTGACAGACAGCTACAGGAGACACCATTTCTTTGGATTTACAAGTGGGGGCAACGCATGTCCCAGTACAGCGACCCTAAAAGCAACAGAATGGAACCAGCAGTGTTATACAAGGAGGAGGACCTGGATGGCCGGGATGCATTAAGGAAAGGCATCTGGTACCAGGCCCTGGATAATGTACAATACCAGCGGGGTGAGAGTCTCCCCAGTGAAGAGCAGCGGTTGCAGAAGCAAGTGGCCCTGCGGATGCCCTTCCTGGGAGAGCAGCCCCTGGAGGAATGGGTGAAGGAACTAGAGCACCGGGTATGGCAGGAGCTATGGCTGGAGGATGCCTACCAGGCGCTCTGGTGGTATATGGCACAGTATATACCCTGGACAGCTGAGCATGACAAACCAGAGGGAGAGGAGTTTGATGGTCCTGACTTGTTATGGGAGGCTTTTTCAGAGCCTGAATTTGGGAGCCCTATACAAGCCCGGTTCAGTGATCTCTTGGAGTGGAGGGAGAGCAGGTATGACTGGGACGACACTCACGACATTGAGCAAGACCTGGCTCACCTAGCAACCCTGGAGTGGGAACTGGAGCAGGACTACCGAGATCTCTTCCACTCCATTGAGAAGATTCAGCAGGACAGCAAGGTGACAGATCCAGTTCCAGACCCATTCAGCTGGGAAGACATTGTTGATATTTTCTGGGAAGAACCCCAGGTGGCCGGTAGAGATGGGACCGAGGTCTCTCCACCGGTCCTGCAGGGAATTGGGAGCCCAGTCTCCATTCCCCAGCGGCCGTGTGATTTATTGGGAATTGGGAGCCCAGTCTCCATTCCCCAGCGGCAGTGTAAAGTGCAGGGAGAGGAGAGCAGCGTCCTCCCTCCCCAGCGGCAGGCTGAGTTACAGGGGGCAGAGGTAGTTGTTCCTGCCCCCCAGCAGCAGAGTGATATGCCGGGAAGGCAGTGTAAAGTGCAGGGAGAGGAGAGCAGCGTCCTCCCTCCCCAGCGGCAGGCTGAGTTACAGGGGGCAGAGGTAGTTGTTTCTGCCACCCTGCAGCAGCGTGATTTTTTGGGAATTGGGAGCCCAGTCTCCATTCCCCAACAGCCAAGCGATGTGCTGGGAATTGGGAGCCCAGTCTCCATTCCCCAGCGGCAGTGTTATTTGTTGGGAATTGGGAGCCCAGTCTCCAGTCCCCAGCGGCAGAGTATCCAGCAGGGAATAGAGAGCCCAGCCTCCCTTTGCCAGCAGCAGGACACTGTATTGGGAGCGGAGACAGTCGGTCTCCCTCCACAGAGGATGAAAGTATGTATGGGAGAGGAGCTTGCTACCACCTCTCCCCAGTGGCGGATCATTAATGGGCAGGGAATAGAGAGCTCAGTCTCCTTTCCCTAGCGGCAGAGTGTTCTATTGGGAGAGGAGCCTGTTACCCCCTCTCCCCAGCGACAGCTTAGAGTATCCAAAGGGGAGACAGTCGGTCTCCCCCTCCAGCAGCAGAGCTGTGTAACCAAAGGGGAGACAGTCGGTCTCCAGCAGCAGAGCTGTGTAACCAAAGGGGAGACAGTCGGTCTCCAGCAGCAGGACTGTGTATCTAAAGGGGAGACAGTCGGTCTCCCCTCCAACAACCAGGCTTCAACCAGGCTACCCTCCCAGTAGCGCTGGCAACAGGGCAGAGTGCCGCTGGTCTCTGCCCACGCAGCACCCCACCAAGTCAGCGTACCCGTACCCAGCACAGCCGTGGTGAGGCACCTGGACATGGACAAGCTTCTCCTCTACCCAGGTGCAGTAACTATTTATTGTGGGTGGGCTGTGCTGTTGATTGTGTTTTGTGGGTGGGCTGCTGGACTAACAAGGGCACTGACCGGCAGGAGGTCAGATACCCTGTTAGTCTGTTTGGAAAAGGGGAGAGATGTGACGAGACCAATCTCGCCACATTGCATTGGAGAAGCCTGGTTGCTCGCCTGCTGCCTCTGGACTATGGCCCCCTTTTAAAAGACTTTATTTCGCCTGGAGAAAAGCTGTATTCGTGCTTTTCTGCCAGTTGTTCGGTAGATTCAATCTACCGAACAACCGCACGAATGAATAGACCACCTGGGAGCTGGAGTGTGCCGGCAATTAACCTCCCTGAAGCTGCGGTTAACCGCAGCTTAATTGACGAATGCTGGGTGGCCGCCATTCGTATCCCGAACACGAGGTCGCGGCCATTTTAAACATACGAATGCACAGCGGTGTTCGCCCCTATTTTCATGGAACTAAAATCGGACACAGTTTTGCGCGAACACCGCTGAAGCCGCCGACCTCCCTTCTTGTTCGGTGGAAGTGCACGAACGGCCCGGTGTTCGGTAGTTTTGGTTGAATGTGTTATACCCCAGATAGGAATCCCATGGAGCCCATTCGTATGAAACTGACTGTAAAGACTTTGGCTCCATGGCGATTAAACTGTATTTGTGTGGTCTGAGCGCCATTCGCTTAATAATGTGCACTCAGACCTGAGCTATCTGGGGATATGTTACATGTCTGTGTTTTATGTAATAAATGTTACTTTATGTATTTTAAAGTATAATACTGGTTTTGTGTCCCCACATGTGTAATGGAGTTTTGCCTTTGTCTTGGGAGATAATTGAGTTACTTCTCAATTATCTCCCAGGGCAGAGAGGAGGAAGCCAGGATGCATTGTGGGAATATACTGTGACTGTGTGTCCTATTTGTCTACTTGTCTGTCCCTTGTCACAGTCTCCCATTTGGTCCCCTAGGGGAGTGTCCACCAGGTGGGAGACCTGCATAAATACTGGGCAGGTAGCCCTCATTAAACAGACCACTGCTTGACCCTCAACACGGAGCCTTGTCTCGTTCTTGGGGGGATTCACTGTATGCTGTTAGAGACTGATTGCCAGGAGTGTAAGCTGATTGTCTGCTTTTCCTGTTCATCTGCTAGCAGCTATTTGGGAGGTTCCAGTTCGGGAGTTGGAGTGCTATTTTGTATCCAATTCGGGAGTTTGGTGTTCTGCAGTAGCTGTGCCTGTATCTCTGGAAAGGGGGCCGATCGCCTAAACGGTTTTTACCCCTTGTGTGAAAAACGGTCCGTTACACCCATACTTTGCAAAAAAGAATTACCATTAAAGCAAAAATAATTGTGATATCAAATAAATTGAACAGGGAAAAACAAAATCCTTCAAATCAGCTGGTAATTCCACATCTTGTTCCATGAAATAATTAATTGCATCCAGACCCAAACTGTGGTGGATCACTGTGTACAGAGAGGTCACATCAAGTGTGGCCCACCTGTACTCTGGATCCCATTCAATACTCTCCATTTCTTGGAGAAAGGACTTAGTATCCTTTACGTATGATGGTGATCCTTGGGCGTATTTTTGTAAACGAGAATCAACATAGGCAGATATAAGAGCAGTCAGCGAGTTAATACCGCTGATAACAGGTCGTCCAGGGGGGTTAGGGAAGCGCTTGTGTGTCTTAGGGAGAAAGTAAAATATTGGAATAATCAGATTTTTTTTAAACAAAAAAATCATAATTTTTCTGTGAGATAGTTCCCCTTTTTTTAGCTTCATCCAAAATAATTTGGAGTTCTGTATTGAACTGCTTGGTTGGATCACACCTAAGTTTACTATATGTGTCTCCATCCCCCAAGATATGGGCTGCTTCTTGGAGATAATATGTAGTGGTCATTAACACTATTCCCCCTCCTTTATCTGCTCCCCTAATTATCATGTCATCTCGTTTCATCAGTTGTTTGAGCGTCTTTTCCTCCTCCTTACTTAAATTTTAGGGGCAGTTCTTCCTATTTTTATTGGTGTTCTTAGTCATATTACGAAATTGTTGGTCTACCATATGTTCAAATGTTTCTAGGAAGGGACCTTTACTATATGTTGGAAAAAAGTGGGACCTAGGGCGGAACCTGTAATCAACATTAGTTTCTTCAACATCAACCTCAGTCTTAGGTGGGTGCAATAAAAAGTGCCTTTTTATGGTTAAAGAACAAATGAATTTTTTAAGATCAATATACAACTCAAAGTCATTGGCCTTTTTGTTAGGGGCAAATTTCAAACCCCTCGACAACAAATTAATCTCCTCATCTGAGAGAAGATTTGGAGTTAAATTAAAAATCCCTCTGCTTAATTCTCTCTCATTTAGGGAGTACATAATCGAGGTAGCAACTCCTAATCCCCTGTTCTGATTCTCTTCTGTGGGGAATCTTGGCACAGGGCTGAGAACCGGTTGGGGTGTTCCCATGTCTCCACTCTGGGGAAATAGATTGAAATGGTCTTTTCCTTGGGTTTCCCTTGAAAATTTACAGTGGAATCATTATATTGGGGTACATAATCATTTGCACTATTTTTACTCCTCACTGTTTGTGCATAAGACCTAGTTGTTTCCCCTCTCATGGGTGATAAACCCCTCTGTCCCCTTGGTGATCTACGTATATTCCCTCCATGATTTCTACTGGGTTCTCGTAAATCTGGGGACCTGGGGGGGTTTTCCCTATTGGAAATTCCATATGGTTTATTAACGGAGTATTGTTGGTCTCTCCATAAATCTCTAGAATGTGAATTAATCCTAGTCCTCCTCCCCAGATGCCTTGATGTAACCCCCCTATAAGTGGAGGAACGTCTTGTTCTATGAGTAACTCTATTTTTTTGTTGAAAATGTGTTCAACAATTTATCTTCCTTATCTCTACTGTATTTTTTTATTTTTGGTTTCGGCAATTTTTTCATCTAACTTTTTGATGTTATTCTGTAGAGACTCTTGTCTCTCCTTGTACTCACCACTATTCACATCAATAGTGTGGTTGGTATCCAAACTAATTAGTTCAGCTTCCAATTCACTCTGTATTTTCTTTGAATATCTAATAATTAGTTGAATCAACTGGAAGGAACAGTTAGAAAGGATAGCATCCCATTCCTCCAGAAATAAATCATCCTCCAACCCAAAAGCAGGTGTTTTATCAATCTTAAGGCCTCGTGGTATAAGGCTATCTTTCAAATAATTATCTAAATATGCTACCTCCCACCATTTTTTTGTTTCGGACGAGAGTAATTTTTCTTTTTTCCTAAACAATTCATCTAGTCGCTTGAACGGTTTGGGTCTTTCCCACTCCTGAAAAATGGCCTCAAACTTTCTTCTACAATTAGATTGTAAATTAGATAAGAAATTCACATTAGTAGCCATATTTCAACAATAGAAGGTATGTGTGCTTCAGAAAAATGGGTACCAACAATAGCTAACAGGTATATCACCAAAATATACAAATAGTGAAAAAATAACAAGTAATAATACTTAGCTTTAAATAACGTGTAACAGCCTCCCTATGTCGTTACCCAAAAAATGACCTATATCATATATAGGAAACCACAACAAAAACAATTCGGATATGGCTGTGTGAATCTACAGAGAAAACATAAAACAAAACATAGTGTGATATTGTTACAAAATACAATGTTCTGTGCGCAACAATCTATTGCACTCACTAGATATAGATAAGTATAAGCGCTCTTAGGGTGCCTCCCCTGATGTAATGGGGGGCCAAACGATCCTTCTGTTCACCTCCGGATTCTTATTCCACCATGAGACATCCACAGGTCAGGGTTAAAATTTAAGAAAATGTATTCAATAAAAAAAATATATATAAGCAGTCACCAATTCAGCATAGGATATGAATGCAGGAAAAGTAGTCCTACGCGTTTCTTTCGTTATGAACTTCCTCAGGGACGGCAATAAAATAATCCCCCTCCCTGTGTCCTTAAATAGGGCTAGTCCCTCAAGTCCATTGGTGGATTCAGAGGGTGTGTGGATCCTTTTCTTTTTCGATTGGAGGAGGAAACCACCTCCATCAGCTGTTTCTCACTCTTCCAATTTGAATTTAGCACCCTTTTTGGCAAGAACCAGAAGTCGTCATCATCGACGAAACCGGAAGTGACATCACGGATACATCCATATGAAATGTTACATGTTTTTCACTGACAATCATTTTTCTGCACCAGGGAGAGCTTAGAACCATTGGTTCTATTAGAGAAATGTAGGGAATTCTTTTTCCAGTCCACCTCACCATGCACCACCAACCTTTTCTTACTGTTGGCCAGTTTATCCTGGAGAGGGTGACTCCGAGAACTTTTACTACAGAGAACAATCAGAGCCAACAGAGAAAAGTAAGTTTTGATATTTTACAACCTGCTAAATACTTCCAGGACATTCACAGAACCACTGACTGATACAATGGATGCTGTTAAAGATAACAAGATAAAACAAACAGAGGACGACAGAAATGCCACCAGAACACAGCTACCAGAATCATAGCCATGTAATAGACTGAAAAATGACATCTGAACCTGCAAATGTGAAGGAGAAGGATGAAAAGACAGGCGTGATACATTCACAGTTAACATGGAATATATGAAAAATGAATCATCAACATCATTATCAGAAAGACTCTGGAGAAAAAAGACTGTACCTGAATTATCTTATACAGTAAGAAAGAAATGCAAAGATGCAAGCAAAAGGATGCTAGAAAATTGGTTATGATGTCTCCTTCTTACAATCTGCAGCATTATCATAACATCAACCCTAGCTGTCATTTTAAAACTGCATTGGGATTATGTTAACAAGCAGGAAGCACCTGAACTGAATTGGACTGCACATAATACAAGTTCTGTGATCGTGAGAACTACCCCCAAGAATCATCTCAAAAGGAGAGATACAGCTCACAGTGAAATGATTGCTTATGTGACCTACACTGGTTTTTCACAAGGAACCTATTGAGATCATTTCCAAAAAATGATTATACATGGGAAAGATGTGATTGGACTATTTCAAATCCTAATAATGGACTCAACGATGATGGCAAAGCATGCTGAAATCAGAAAAAGATGGGACAGATGCTTGTGAAAGACTTTGGATGCACCTATGAAGGTGATTAAGAAAACACTTTGCCATATAGTTTATCATTGAATGACTAGCGCAAACAGCCTTCTTATGCTGAAAAGAAGTGCTATGCTAATTCTAGACATTGCTATTAGGTTTCCAGACAGAATATGACCGGAAAAATAAATAAAGGCTGATAACTGTCAACACCCAGCTGTTTCTCAAGATGGAACATAATACTGAGAAAACCTCATTGACTATCAAAGCACCTCACAGTACAAGACACAGATTGTTGCCTACAACTCAGAAAAAGTGATTAATAGGAAGGAGCAGAAGAAGAGGAAAATAGATTTCCTACTGGAGTGATTTCCTACTTGGTGGCATATGAATTTGGCAGAAACACATCAATTAACGAAAGAAACCTTGATGCAATTAATAAATAATAACAAGACCGGCTTACTAAGAGCAGAAGCCCTGCCAAGAGAATGGGATAAAAAAAAAACAGCAAAATCTTTCAGAAACCTGACATCATGGGACACTTGTACTAAAGCACGATTTGCAGCTTTACTTAAACTCTACATATTATGTACATACCTGCAAAGCAAGGAACTCCTGTAAACATAAACACAGAGACATTGATACAACAAGGAATCCGTAATGGTTCTGTTGCAGATGTGATTTACCGATGTACTCCTTGCTCTATCGGTATAACTATACCAATCAAAACGTTAAATGGCTCCATAGAATCAAACGACAAAGGATTCTCGCTATATTTAAGATGCCATCTTGAACTAAGTCAGGAAAATTTCCATGACGTACACACCCTTTAGTTATGGCCAAGTTAAGGGAGGTCCTAAAAGGAATAAAGTAAAAGAAGTGTTACTTTTTCATATATGAACTATGGTAACCCTAAAATGGAGACACCTAAGGTATAAATAGGTGTAACTTTTAAATGTTAAGAAACAGGAGGAGGAGAGACTTGGAGACAGATGCTGCTCCATCTTAAAATGACAGAGAGGCTGACATGATCAGGAGGGTATGTTAACCTATTAATGATATTTGCAAGCATTTAATTTAATCTTATAAACTCTGCTATAATGGATTTTATATGTCTATATTTATATTTTTATATAATAAATATCTAAAAGACAAAACTATTGCTTCCAAGACAATCCTTATTTTATATTGTATTCTCAATTATATATATAATAGAGATCCTCTATTTAACATATATATATATATATATATATATATATATATATATATGTTAAATAGAGGATCTCTTACACTAACTATATAAAATTATGGCTAAGATATCTGTATGGTTAGCCCTGCTAAATTCTATGCTTTAAGACGTTATAGTGGTAAATAAGGGAACCAGCCGCGGTTACAGTTCAATAAAACCGTTTCTATGGTGATTGCCCGCGAAAATACAAGCCAAGCACCAATTATTCACCCGGGAGAGGGGTACATACAGGGAGTGCAGAATTATTAGGCAAGTTGTATTTTTGAGGATTAATTTTATTATTGAACAACAACCATGTTCTCAATGAACCCATAAAACTCATTAATATCAAAGCTGAATATTTTTGGAAGTAGTTTTTAGTTTGTTTTTAGTTTTAGCTATGTTAGGGGGATATCTGTGTGTGCAGGTGACTATTACTGTGCATAATTATTAGGCAACTTAACAAAAAACAAATATATACCCATTTCAATTATTTATTATTACCAGTGAAACCAATATAACATCTCAACATTCACAAATATACATTTCTGACATTCAAAAACAAAACAAAAACAAATCAGTGACCAATATAGCCACCTTTCTTTGCAAGGACACTCAAAAGCCTGCCATCCATGGATTCTGTCAGTGTTTTGATCTGTTCACCATCAACATTGCGTGCAGCAGCAACCACAGCCTCCCAGACACTGTTCAGAGAGGTGTACTGTTTTCCCTCCTTGTAAATCTCACATTTGATGATGGACCACAGGTTCTCAATGGGGTTCAGATCAGGTGAACAAGGAGGCCATGTCATTAGATTTTCTTCTTTTATACCCTTTCTTGCCAGCCACGCTGTGGAGTACTTGGACGCGTGTGATGGAGCATTGTCCTGCATGAAAATCATGTTTTTCTTGAAGAATGCAGACTTCTTCCGGTACCACTGCTTGAAGAAGGTGTCTTCCAGGAACTGGCAGTAGGACTGGGAGTTGAGCTTGACTCCATCCTCAACCCGAAAAGGCCCCACAAGCTCATCTTTGATGATACCAGCCCAAACCAGTACTCCACCTCCACCTTGCTGGCGTCTGAGTCGGACTGGAGCTCTCTGCCCTTTACCAATCCAGCCACGGGCCCATCCATCTGGCCCATCAAGACTCACTCTCATTTCATCAGTCCATAAAACCTTAGAAAAATCAGTCTTGAGATATTTCTTGGCCCAGTCTTGACGTTTCAGCTTGTGTGTCTTGTTCAGTGGTGGTCGTCTTTCAGCCTTTCTTACCTTGGCCATGTCTCTGAGTATTGCACACCTTGTGCTTTTGGGCACTCCAGTGATGTTGCAGCTCTGAAATATGGCCAAACTGGTGGCAAGTGGCATCGTGGCAGCTGCACGCTTGACTTTTCTCAGTTCATGGGCAGTTATTTTGCGCCTTGGTTTTTCCACACGCTTCTTGCGACCCTGTTGACTATTTTGAATGAAACGCTTGATTGTTCTATGATCACGCTTCAGAAGCTTTGCAATTTTAAGAGTGCTGCATCCCTCTGCAAGATATCTCACTATTTTTGACTTTTCTGAGCCTGTCAAGTCCTTCTTTTGACCCATTTTGCCAAAGGAAAGGAAGTTGCCTAATAATTATGCACACCTGATATAGGGTGTTGATGTCATTAGACCACACCCCTTCTCATTACAGAGATGCACATCACCTAATATGCTTAATTGGTAGTAGGCTTTCGAGCCTATACAGCTTGGAGTAAGACAACATGCATAAAGAGGATGATGTGGTCAAAATACTCATTTGCCTAATAATTCTGCACTCCCTGTATTGGTAGCTCCACATACCTGTTGGAGAGGTGAGAACCCCCGCCACCTCCTTGGTCAGGGCCAAAGCAACTCCTTTGGGGACCATGGCTACTAGATACCCTGGTGCCTAGTCTCCCAAAGCTCCACCACCTGAACCCATCATTACCCACTCACTCACCTAAAGCCAGACTATGATATCTTGCTACAAGACCTATCCCATGAGTTAGTCTGCACAACCCTATTTCATCTTAAGATAACAGCTTCTTAGCTCATATAATACCTTGAACCTCCACAAGCCTGGAGACACACTACATCTGAGCACAGTCACCATATAGCTCTCCAGATTAACGTAACTACTTGTCTCTCCTGTACAATACCACATATAACTAAACTCAGCAGGTATACACCTGAAATACAGTACTGACACCCCCATATGCCTATCTTGTTGACGTACACATTCTCATTGAATGCCTTATCACAAAAAAATCAAACATGTGTGCAAACCTCAATACGCTATAATGTTGTATTACTTGAACTGTTGAATATTTTCACGCCTGCTGTTGTGGCAGAACAAACATGTATGTAACCATAAGCACAACGCAAAAATAAAGAATTTAAAAAACAAACAAAAAAACAGCAGTGCGCATATAAGGATAGATGGACAGTTAGAACTAATTAAAAAGTGAATAAAACAGTGAAAAGCACATAAGATATACAAGTATCAAAAAGCTTATAAAAATAAATAAAACCGTAAAATGACATAGGAAAATTGCGAGTTAAAGTGCTTAACTATTATCTATTTATCGTCCTTATTAATGACTTTATTATTAAAACCTTCATTTAAAAGGGCTAATACCTTTTTCTTAAAATCCTCCATCGGGCTGGTTTTAAAATTTTCATATGTGGCTGTATCTCCCAGAATCCTCTTAGATTCTTTCATGTAATCATCATGACTGAAGATTACTGTTCCACCACCCTTGTCTGCTTGTCTTATTACTAAATCATGATTTTCCTTTAGTTTGTTTGTGTTCCGAACAGGAACGCGCATGCACGAGAGACATCAACGGGACGTAATTACGTCCCATTTGTGCGTCTCGGCGCATGCGCAGACACATCCGAAGGACGCTACCCAGCGTATTTAAATGCTGAAGATTGAAGAATGGAATACACGCTCTTGAAGAAGTCACTAATAGGACAAAAAGGCCCCAGGGAGACTGCGCAGCTTAGCGGATAGGGGCACATGTATGAGTGTGGGATGGATGGTGCATGATTGGCTATGTGCTATATGTGGGAGTGTGAGATGTGAGGAAGTGGGTGGTGACAAAGCAGACTGACCTCAGTGCCACTTAGGAGCCGGGCCAGCAACAAGTTTCTCTTGGCCCTGGATGCTGGATCCTGGTTTTACAGCCATCCTGTGTGTCCTCAGGGCTGGAACTGGTGCTGCAGACGGTGGCCTCCTCCATCCCCAGCGGCCTGGCGGTGAGGTTCCCTTCCCCAGCGGTCTGGCTTTCTCTGGGCACCCTCCCTGTGTCTCCCTCCCTCGGACTCTGAGAGCCCCAACTCTCCTCCTCGGGCCCGGTACAGGAGCTGCAGCCCGGGCCCGAGGCTTCAACTGGGCCGTGCACCTGGACCACGTGGCGTGCGGCCTGCTCCGCGACCGGTCCTTCCGCCGCCCCTGGTGTCTGGGCTGCGGCATCTGAGGTGGACCGTGCCCCCCCGGAGGTAGTGGGGGGCGGGGCGGAAGCTCAGCAATCGACCCGGGCGGCGTGTGGGATGCCGCCCGGGGTCCTCACCTCTCGGCCAGCAGCGGTAAGCACGCGGGGTGGCTCTCGGCCGCTGCCGCCGGGTGGGGAGGGATCCTGTATCCCCCTCATGGGTTCCGGGGGGGTCTGTTTGTCCTGTCCCAGCCCTCCCCTCCCTCTTTTGACCGGGCAGGGTCCGCGGGCGGTGTGGGCTCCCCTCCCCCCACCCCCCTATTGTTGTGTCCCCCTTTTTCATTGTTGTCCCCCCCTTTCAGTGTAGTGTCTACCTCTGCTATTTGTCCTCCCCCCTCTTTCTTTGTTGTGTCCTCTCCCCTTTTTTGTTCCCCCCTCTTTCTCTATTGACCCCCCTCTTCCTTGCTGACCTTCTTGGCCCCACCCCTCTCTCTCCCCCACCCCACCCCCCTCTTCTTACCTGTCTCGGCAGCCTCCTGTCCTGGAGCGTTTGCTCTTCCTCTATCCACTGCTGCTTCAGGCTTTGGGTGCAGTTGCCAGATCCGTCCAGCAGGTGGCGTCTGAAGCTCCAGTTGCCATGGGTACTACGCTGCAGGTGATGGACTCCTGTTTTCAAGCTGCTGTCTCTTCTATGGTGACGCCAGCAGTTCCTGGGGTGCCGTCAGGTGAGTAATGTTTTCCTGCGCTGGCTGGGGCGCCTGCGCTAGGCGGGTTCAGGGTTTATTTAAAAAAAAAAAAAAATTATAATAATGATAATTTTCTACAACCTAACTACACACACAAATAAATAAATAAATAAATAAATAAATAAATAAATAAAAATAGAGTAATGGTCAGCCGCGCTTAGTGTAGTACCCTCCTGGCCCGACGGTGTGTCCACCGGTGGGTGGGGGGCAGTGCGCTCGGTCCTCAGCGCGACAATTGGAGTGGAGTTGAGGCTCTTCCTCATTGGGGGCTGTGCCCCCCTCTCCCCTGCGCAGTCGCGTAAGATATTCCCCTTTGGCTCTTCCCTTGGGGCACAAAGGGGGGTAGGACTTGGGCGGCGATGATGTAAAGTTCCGTTATAGGAAATTCCTAAGACGTTGGAGATTTGGGCTTGGGGTTCGCTATTCTGGAGAGCGTGGTTGGGGAGAGGGCTACGCGGCGTGGCGCTGTTTTGTTACCAGGACACCACTTGGAATGCATGTCATACTTATGGTGGCCTGGGTTGGTGGCGCTATGAAATACATGTCATCAGCGCTTTGCGGTTTTGCCCTCTGTAGCGTGGAATCAGATGGACTTTGGCCCCTGGCTCTCCATCGTAATCCGCCCGGCGGCGCGTAAAGGGGGTTTGTCCTCCTCTCCATGGGGGGCGGCTCCGCCCCAGCAGCCTCGCAGCAATTTTTAAGCTCAAATGCTCCCATTGTGGTTGGGGCTCACTCTGCCTCCGGCTGTTTCAAGAGGGGTAGGTAGGGGAAAAAAGGGGACGTGGGGGCGCAGGGCGGTGACACCAGTGTTTGTAAGCGCGATGCGCCCATGGCTCGACCGCTACTGGAATCGGCAAGCCATGGGGCCCCTGCTGGAGGGGGTCACCCGAGACTTCGGGATCCCCTTCTCAGAGCGCCTGGCGTGAAAGTCGCTATATCATAGACAGTTTACATACTTTAAGGGAATCACTACAGTAGGGAGGAGACTATGTTTAAAAGAAGTAAAACTTCCGCAATTAGAATACATAGTCTTAAATTGGAGGGGCGAGGGTTTCACAATTGTACCCGGATGTATTACGTTAACAGAAGGGTAGCGAATGCATGGACTAGCCTTCCAGCTGAAGTGGTAGAGGTTAACACAGTAGGGGAGTCTAAGTGGGTGTGGGATATGCGTAAGGCTGTCCTACCTATAAGATAAGGCCAGGGACTAATGTCAGTGGTTAAAAACTTGGGCACACTGGATGGGCCGAATGGTCCTTATCTGCCATCACATTCTATGTTTATGTTTCTAAGTCTGTGCTCGACTTCCTGCAGATGGTGCTGGATGAGCTCCTGCGGGTGGTAGCTTTGGGGTGGTTCACAGGGTCAGTTGAGACGTCGCTCCCCAAGTTGCAGGTCCCCTTGGGCCTGGTGCCCAGGTAGGATGCAGTGGATTTTCGTCTGATTTTCGTCGGCTTTCGGTGAAAGATGTTGGGTGTCCTAGGCACCCTTCGATGCTGCGGTACGGATAGTCTGGGTAGTGGGCCCTGGGGCTTTGCTAACGAAGGCCAACGTCAGAGCCGCGTTTCGCTTATTGCCAGTTCAAATGGATTGTCATCCTCCTGGGGGTGGGTTTGTGGTCGGTATTATGTCGATACGTGCTTCCCGATATGTTGTTCATGTCCTGCTTTTACGTTGAGTGTGTCAGTGGTTTCCTGGCGTGGGTGGTGCGGAGGGAGGCAAGGATTGGCTCGTTGCTGCATTACCTTGATGGCTTTTGTGTGTGGGCCTTCGATGACTTGTCGACTCTTGCTCGACTCGGCGGAACTTTAGGGTCCTCTTAGAGCACGATAAGACAGTGCGGCCCAGTGACGTGCCTTAGCTCCTTGGGTATCAAAATTGACTCTGTGACCATGGTGTGCTGGCTGCCACGGATAAGGTTGTGAGGGTGTGGCGATGGCCAGGGGTCTGAGGAGGATGCAGCTGTGCAAGTTGCAGTCCCTGTTAGGGAGGTTGACCTTCCACTGCTGGATCAGGCCCATGGGGCAATTGTCCCGCAGGCGCCAGGTGGTTGCTACTACCGGGACTGCTGCATTTTATCCGGCGCTGGAGGTCTGGTTTCCTTCCTGACCGAGTATATTGGAAGGTCATCTTGGCAGGCGCCGGAGGTGTCCAGTTCTGACTAGCCCCTCAATACAGACGCGACTGGCTTTGTCTGGTTGGGGCGATTCTGGGGTCACGCTAGTGTGCTGACATGGTCGGCGGCTTGACCGGGAATCTTGCCTTCCTGGAGCTTTCCCGTTGTGGTGGTTTGGATTTATGGGGTCGGAAGCTACAGGACAGTCGGTTGTTATTCACCATGCCACCTCGGGGTTGTCCAGGTGATTAGCCAGCTCTCGGTCCCCCCTTTCCTCTTTTGGTACTTCCCCTGCTCCAGCGCCTGGTGCTACGGTGCCCGTGTCTTCATGTGTCGTATAGGTCCAGTTCCTCTTGGGCCAAGGTACTCCAGGGTATGGGTGGAATGGCAGGCGCAGGATTCAGAGGTGGGTGTATTTGCGGGTTCGCCTGCTCTGTTCAAGGTCTGTTGTGACTGCTGGAGCAGGGGGCGATTTCTGTGGATCCAAAGAGGATGGTTTTGGGGGCCCTATGGGCACTATTGTGCCAGGTACTCCCAGAGGTATGCCTCGCTGTTTTCTTCATTTCTTTGGGGTATTGGTGGGTCCGAACTGGTCAGCCGGTAGGGGAGGATTCTGTTTGTGGATGTCCGGAATGGTCAGGACCCGGTGTCCGTCAAGACTCGTCCATACAAAACCGACATCCTTTGCAAGGGCAGGTGGGTCCTGCTGGCAGCGGTCCCAGGATTGGACGCCTGTCTGGTCTGGGCGCTCAGGGAGTCCGCAGTACGGCCATACCTGGCTGGCCCGAAAATGGTACATGAGGAGGGAAAATTTTCAATTTGTTTGGCGGTCATTCTTTCTGCCTCTCGGCTGGGTATGCTGACTCGGGATGTGCGGAGGATAAGGAGGTGGGACTCTAGGAGATTTTGTTCCGGTATGCAGGACGCTGGTTTGCTCCGTTGATTGTTTTTTCCTTCTCAGGGCGGATGATTGCGCAATCGACGGTGGAGGTTCGGTGGTTCATCGCCGGGGGGACGTGAAGGACGTGGTAGATTAGATGAAAAGGGGGATAATGGCCGGGTCTCATCCACCCCCTGTCTCTTATGGTGAACCTGGAGAATGTACCAAGTTGGACGTGTCCCCACTGGGTTGTTTGTCGACCAGTGGGGAGATGTTTTTATTATGCCGAGGGGGGGAGGTGAGAGCCTTGGGGAAGTTAGATTGGCTTGGACGGTTTCTTTGGTTACTGTATAACTACATGCAAATTGTTTATGTTAATTTATGATATTTATTATTTCGTTATATGTTAAAGGACTCATGCAGTATTTGCTTGTGGTAATAAATGCTGTGGCCTGTTTTCTCCAAGAAGTTGTCTGTCGTTATTTGAAGGGGTAAGTTATGGTTTTATGGGGGATGAAGGGAATGCTATCCAATGCCCACTACGTACATACATGCGTTGAGCAGTATTATACCACCCAAAGGACTCCAGCCCAGCGGTAATTCCTGATTCCTGACTCCAGATCATCAAAAGTCGGTGGAAGAAGCCCTTCTGACACTCAGAGGTGTCTACAACAGACTGGTATCCGTGGGGACTAAGCCTATTTTAGGCACTAAGTGCAGTTGCACATATTGATTATTTCAATTGTGCCATTATGTTTGTGAGTGTTTCTTATTTCAACTTTTAATCACTTATGTCTATTAAAGTCTGCAGTGGATTTTTTACTCCTGGTTCATCTTTTCTCCACTAACATTTGTCGTTCACGGGTTTCGCTATTTGCCACAAATGCGATTGAACCCTTAACGTTTAAGTTTGCATAACGTGAGTTGTATATCTAGGCCACTATACCCCCACCCTCACCCCCTGGCAGTCCCCGCTACCAATTTACCTCACAATGTCTATATATCTCTAGTATTATTATGGAAGATTCACAGATGCCCTCAGATCTGGAAGCACTGATCAGCGCGGCAGTGGCTGCATCGGTAGAGAAAGCCTTGTCTAAGGTGCCATTGGAAGAGCGAAGGGTCCCAGTCGAAGCCTGCTAAGGGTAAGTCTCCCTTTTAAAAAGGGGAAAACTTGCACATCCATTGAACCCACTGGCTTATGGCGCCTCCTCAGACGAGAAGCAGGTGTTCCCACTCGCTAGCTGTTCTCAATGAGTGGCGGCTGAAGACTCCGATTCAGACGTCGGCACATGGGGTCCCAATTCCTTTGTTAAGAAAACATTCCTGGGTGAGACCCAGAAGATGGAAAATATTGACGAGGAGATAGCTTCAGAGCAACTGGATGGTGAGCTCTTCTTTGATTCCACGGGCCAACGGATATTCAACCCAAAGAATATTCGCCATCCATGCTCTGGTGATTGGATGCTGCCTGCTTATTTAATGAAGTTCATGTACTTCTGGCTGTGCAAGGCATTGGACAAAGAAGTCCACAAACAATTGGAATGACCCAGAGACCTTCACTGCCAAATAAGGTTGCATACACCCCAGAGTTTGACCAACTTATGTTGGCCTTCGTGGCAAGAGGGGGTAGAGACACAAGGAAAGGGGTCAAAAAGGGTTTAAGGAAGTGCAGGAATTACACAATCGGGTCACTCGCCCGTGTTATGACCTTGGCAGACAAGGCATACTCCTTCACAGCAGATATAGTGCGCGAATGGGCGCACAACATTCGTGAGTGGGCCCAAAGATATTTTTGCTTTTTGGGCAACACAAATGTGGCCCTCTCTTTGAAAAGTCGCTGGACAGCCCTATTTTGGTTTGATGGCAGATTGGTGGATCTCGGGGCCAAGGGACTGGACCCACAGGCACAAGAAAAATTATTTGCTGAACCTTTCATAAAAGAACTGAACAAACATGTCAACGTGTTCTCTTTCTCAACAAAGTGCAAACCTCAAAACGCAAGGTGTTTCTGGGCAACACTCTTAGGGGAGGGTTTGGACGGGTTGGTCGGCAGAGGCGTGGTGCTGCCAGCTGTTTCTGACCAATCAGGCCCCAGATACTCATGCCCTCCACCAATCTACCTGGATGTGGGCGGTAGCTCCAATATTTCCGAAGTTCCAATAGAGGCAGCGGAGGCCTGGACGAGCTCATGCAAACTTTACGACAGGTAAGACACCGTTATATAACTGTTCTGCCCTAACCAAGGTGTGGCAGACCTCTCTGCCTCTAGATTATTATTTGAGACTGTTTGTTCACCAGTCCCTGGTTGTTCGTGTGTGTAGCGGAACGCCAATATTAAATCCACAAATCCCGCTGGTTCAGGAAGTAATCCACAGTCAAGCGCTGAAAAAAGCAAGGCAATATCCCAAACCTCCCAACCGGACGAAACACAGTTCTAAGAGTCAACTGAGGTCTTTATTTTCAGCTCCACAATTTATACAAGTCCCCATGCAAGGGGTTTCCTGAGTCCCCTCCCAGGGGCATTCCCAGAGTGGACTACATGGGGGACTTATTGTACAGGGCATTTCTACCATCAGGCACTGCTGTACGAGAGGGATCCTCCCACAGGAATGTACCGTTAAGTGGATTATCCCTCCGTGCAGCAGAACCGACAATTTATATTAAAATGCATAACTGTGGTAATATACAGTCTATTTGCACGAATGGACGTTCGGTAGATAGCTGGGGTCTGAGCGCATCATTTGTGAAATTACCGCTCAGATCCCAGCTAAAACAACCGAACGCCGCACGAAAAACACATTTATTAAAATACATGTTTAAATGACCGATAGTTAAGCCCATATCCCACAACCATATAGGCAACCCTTAAAGGCACAGTCTCTTTATAGTCTCCAAGTAGCTATGTTTGCCACAATGCTCCCCCAGAACCAAGCGGGCATACACAGTCTGATCCCAACGGATCAGCTTGGGGATGTCTGGAGGAGGGCTCACAGATCACTTCTCAAGGTCTGTTTGTCTAGATAACCCGTCAGCATTACCGTTTTGTTTTCCTGGGCGATAATGGATAGTAAAGTCAAAAGGCTGCAGCGCCAAACTCCAGCGCAGGCATTGTCTCCCGCCACATGGTTCAGCCACACCAACGGGTTATGATCTGTGAGCAAAGAAAAGGGTTGCCCATAGAGATACGGCTGTAACTTTTTGAGGGCCCACACCACGGCCAGGCATTCTTTTTCGATGGCGGCCTAGCTCACTTCTCGGGGTAACAGTTTCCGGCTCAAATATGCTACGGGATGTTCTCCGCCATCTGCTCCAACCTGGCTCAGTACTGCTCCCAATCCAAACATTAAAGCGTCTGTGTGGACAAGAAAACGTTTAGTTGGATCAGGAGCAGCAAGTACAGGAGAATTTGTCAGAGCAGTCTTCAGTTGGTTAAATGCCTGTTCACACTCTGGGGCCCAGATGACCTATCGGGGTAGGTTTTTACGCGTCAAGTCAGTCAGGGGCTTGGTCAGGGCACTGTAATTGGGCACAAACTTCCTATAATACCCAGCGGTACCTAAGAAAGCAAGGACTTGAGTTTTAGTCCTAGGGGTGGGCTACTTGGCTACGGCTTCAATCTTTGCGGGCTCAGGCTTCTGTTGCCCGCTCCCCACTCGGTGTCCTAAATATTGCACCTCCGCCATCCCTATGTGGCACTTGCTTGGTTTTAAGGTGAGCCCTGCCTCTCCAATCCGGTCTATCACAGACCCTATGTGTCGTAGATGATCAGCCCAGGTCTGGCTGTAGATGGCAATATCATCCAGGTATGCACACGCATAACGCGTCCAGTAGCCAATCCACCATCCGTTGGAATGTCGCAGGGGCGTTCTTCATCCCGAATGGCATGACTCGGAATTGGTACAAGCCAAACGGGGTGACAAACGCTGACTTGGGGATGGCGTCCTCGGCTAGTGGAATTTGCCAGTATCCCTTACAAAGATCTATTGTAGTGAGATACTGACCTCTGGCCATCTTATCTAACAGTTCGTCTATCCGGGGCATCGGGTAGGCGTCCGACACGGTTTTGTCGTTTAGCCTCCGGTAGTCCACACAAAACCGGGTTGTACCGTCTTTATTGGGAACCAGGACTACCGGCGATGCCCAGGGGCTATCAGAGTGTTCTATAACTCATAATTGCAACATCTCCTCAATTTCTTTTCTCATGTGCTCCTGTACGGATTCGGGAATCTGATATGGAGTCTGTCGCATGGGAAGCGGTCCCGGGGTTTCTACTCGGTGAGTGGCTAGTGGAGTGTACCCAGGTAAGTTAGAAAAGGTGGCGCCCTTCGCCGTTATCAGTTCCTGTACTTGGGTGCGCTCTTGAGAACTTAGCCGCTCCCCCAGCTGAACTCCTTGGGAGGGCTCGTTCTGCTCCTCCTGCTCTAACAGATCTGGGAGAGGTAGGTTCTCCTGATCTTCCGAGGCGGGCATGCAAATGGCTGCCACGTCCTCGGTTCTCTCGTGGTAGGGTTTGAGCATGTTCACATGGAGCATGCGTCGCTTCCCTACCCCGGAGCATGGGCCGATCACATAGGTGGTATCGCATCTCTGCTCTACCACCTGGTATGGGCCCTGCCAGATGGCCTGTAGTTTGTCTGTGCGGACAGGTTTGAGAATTAGCACCTTCTGCCCCACTTGAAAACTACGGTCTCTGGCCCCCCGTCATACCAACGGCGCTGACCTTGTTGAGCAGGCTGGAGGTTAGTGCGCACTGCCTGGGTCAATTCCTCCAGGCGATCCCGGAACGCCAGCACATATGGTACAATAGGGGTCCCATCTGCACTACTCTCTCCCTCCCAATGCTCTCTAATGAGGTCCAACGGTCCCCGAACCCTTCTCCCAGACAACAGCTCAAATGGGGAGAAGCCGGTAGATTCTTGGGGTACCTCCCTGTATGCAAACAACAGATGGGGAAGGAACCGCTCCCAGTCCTTATGGGTCTCTCCAAATGTACGGAGCATCTGTTTTAGGGTACCGTTGAACCTCTCACATAATCCGTTGGATTGGGGATGATAGGCAGAGTTAACAATTGGCTTAATGCCACAGATTTTCCATAGCTGCTGGGTGACCTCTGCTGTAAATTGTGTCCCCCTATCGGAGATAATTTCCTGCGGGAACTCTACTCTGGAAAAGATTTCCATCAGGGCTTCTGCCACTGTCTCCGCATGGATATTGGTTAAGGCAATCGCATCGGGGTACCGGGTGGCGTAGTCCACCAAGGTTAGTATATACCGCTTCCCAGAGGGGCTGGGTTTGGGTAGCGGACCCACTATATCTACGGCCACATGGCTAAAAGGTTCCTCAATTATAGGTAGGGGACACAGTTTCGCTTTGTAGCGATCCCCTCTCTTACTTAGCCGCTGACACACATCACAGGAGGTACAATTGTGCCTTACATCTTTAGAAATCCCTGGCCAAAGAAAGCGTAGGTTAAGCGATACCGGGTACGGGTCATCCCTAAATGGCCAGACAGAGGGATGTCATGAGCTATTCTCAGTAACTCGGGTCTATATTTCTGGGGCACTACCAGCTGTTTGTTTTGGACTGTCACAGAGCTCCCTATCGCCCTTTCAGCTATCCGCTACAACAATTTGTTTTCCCAAATGTACGGCTCCCCCTCCCGTCCTACCTGGTCCGTGTCTACCCTATCCCTGTACACCTGCAGTGTGGGGTCTGTCTGGACCTCGGCTTCAAAGGTAGTCGGGGTGTCCCAGGTCATATGAGTCGAGGGGGGGTCATGGTCTCTTACCTGAGCCTCAGAGTGTGCTGGTGGAACCGTGGTGCGAGCCTGTTGCCGGGTAGTGACGGGATGAGCTTCTTGCGAAGGGACTTGAGGTATGAAGGCCGAAGTCATTTGGCCCAAGTCATTCCCCAATACGACATCTGCCAGTAACTTTTTCATCATAGCCACTTCCACAACCCCCTCCCCAGCACCCCAGTTCAAATGCACCTTTGCAGTGGGTAGACGGTACATGGCTCCCCCTGCCACCCTGACTGCCACAGATCCGCCAGTGTGGGGTGTATCTGGGACCAAATGCGGAGCAACCAGGGTTAAAGTGGCTCCCGAGTCCCTCAGCCCCTGTACCTCTTTCCCCCCCACAAATACAACTTGACGGTGATGCTGCCTGTTGTCCGTGGCTTGCACAGACATCACCTCATACAAAACACCCAGAGGTTCCTCGGTCTGCAGGCTCATCAGCTCGGGGTTGTCTGGTTCTGCGTGGTAATAATGCGCTGCTGCCCTTGGGGTGGAATTCTGCCGCACTTGGTTCCACGCCTGTCTACTCCGATTCTGGGTGCACTCCCGGGACATATGCCCCCACTGACGGCAGGTATGGCATTGGATGTTTGCCCTGCCATTGTAGCGGGATGGTGGTGGGGCCGGAACGGAGTGGAGTTGGCTGGTGCGGAGGTGGTTGGGTGGTGCTGTACCGGTGGTCTCAGGGGACCCTTGTTGGTGGGCCCATGATGCCTCCTGGCATCAAAGTGTTGATCCGCCAACCGGGCGGCTTCAGTTAGGGTGAGGGGTTTTCTGTCCCTTACCCATTCTTGTGCCTCTGGTAAAAGTCCGTTAAAAAACTGCTCTAGTAAAATTAGTTGGCGCACTTCCTCCATGGTGGTGACTTGGCTGGCCTGAATCCACTCTTGCGAAGCTTGGTCTAGCTTATGTGCCCACTCAGAGTGGGAATCTTTTTCAGGCTTCCGCAATCCCCGAAATTTGCGCCGATATGCTTCTGGTGTGATGGCATATCTCTCTAGGATCGCCCGTTTGACTTTAAAATAGTCATTGCTGTCCTCTCTGGGGACAGCGCGATAGGCCTCTGCTGCCCGCCCTGCCAACTTGCCTGCTAGCAGGGGTACCCACACTGCCTGCTCCAGGTCGTGTAGGTCACATAGCCGCTCAAAATCCTGCAGATACCCGTCAATCTCATCCTTATCCTCACAGAATGCTTTAAACGCCTGGTACGGTATCTTCTGTTTCACCGGAGCGCAGGATGAATTAGCGATGGATTCTGCCCTGGATGGTGCCCCCTGGTGCTGTTGTGCCATAATGTACTCCTGTACGTCTGCCATCAGGACGGTCAAGATGTCCAGGGGTACTGGCTGAGGTACAAATTCCAGCCGGGTTCTCAGTTCCCTCTGATATGGGGTTTCCTCCCTGGCTGGTGGGGGTGGGCTGCTGTGTGCTCGGTCGCCCTCCATCAGTTCTGAAATTAGTACTGCCTTGGATTTATTGCTGGCGCTCTTCCCTCTAGCCTCCAGCAGTTCATTTAGTGACAGCCTTTTCAAAGTCGTGTAATCAGTCCCCATTCACTGATCTCTTTCGTCTGTTTGCTGCATACGAATTGCCATTCCCTTTTTCCGTTCGGTTGTTTCTTTCATTCGAATGCGCTGTATTCGGCTGTAGAGTTGGATCCGTCGCTTGCCACCAATTGTAGCGGAACGCCAATATTAAATTCACGAATCCCGCTGGTTCAGGAAGTAATCCACAGTCAAGCGCTGGAAAAAGCAAGGCAATATCCCAAACCTCCCAGTAACCGGACGAAACACAGTTCTGAGAGTCAACTGAGGTCTTTATTTTCAGCTCCACAATTTATACAAGTCCCCATGCAAGGGGTTTCCTGAGTCCCCTCCCAGAGGCATTCCCAGAGTGGACTACATGGGGGACTTATTGTACAGGGCATTTCTACCATCAGGCACTGCTGCACGAGAGGGATCCTCCCACAGGAATGTACCGTTAAGTGGATTATCCCTCCGTGCAGCAGAAGCGACAATTTATATTAACATGCATAACTGGGGTAATATACGGTCTATATGCACGAATGGACGTTCAGTAGATACCTGGGGTCTGAGCGCATCATTTGTGAGATTACCACTTAGATCCCAGCTAAAACAACCGAACGCCGCACGAAAAACACATTTATTAAAATACATGTTTAAATGACCGATTGCCTTCCAGGGAACAAAGTACCGAACGGCCTGGAGGCTCAACGGTGTTCGTGCCGTCGAGTAGCCGTTTTTAATACCATGCGCTCGACGACCTAATACCGCTGAGGGAACAAAGGATCCAAGATGGCCGACCGCCGCATGGTCGGTAGTTGAACGGCGGCCACCTCGGAGAGCCTCTAATTACCGATTGCAACATTGTTGCAATCGGTTAACAAGCGCCACACACCTCTAAGTGTGTGGGCTAATACATGGGGGTATTTTCGGTTCACGAACGGCCCGCCAAAGTGCCGTTCGTGAAACGAAAGAAAATCCAATACAAACAGCTATCTGCATTCGGCAGATAGCCAATACAGCAAATACATGTAAATTACAACCCGCATACATTCTACATAGTTAAGCCCATATCCCACAACCATATAGGCAACCCTTAAAGGCACAGTCTCTTTGTAGTGTCCAAGTGGCTATGTTTGCCACAGTGTGTTTCCCTGGTTGCATTCCCTAAAAGAAGAACTAACTACCGAATGGCGGGCCACCCAGCAGGGAAGTGTGCTGCTTGTTAACCTTTTTTACCTTGTTAACACTGCCTATAATTGCAGCCACTTTCAACTCCCGAATGGCTGGCTGGGTGGTCGTCATTCGTATTAACGAACACATGGCGTTGGCCATCTTGAACATTCGAACGCCCAGCGGTGTCCGTCATCAAACCCATGGAACTAATTACGGACAGTGTTTCCCACGAACACCGCTGAGATCATCAGCCATCCACCTCTTCGTTCCAGTTCATATGAATGCCGTGCTGTTCGGTATATTGACAATCCACGAACGGAACCATCCCAGATAGCTAAACCCATGGAGCTCATTCTTTCTGCCGAATGCCCGATGAACCCTTAAGCTCCATGGCGATTTGTCTGAATACATAGGATCTGAGCGCTGTTCAGATATATTGAGTGCTCAGATCCAAGCTATCTGGGGATATGTCAAAAGTGGGGGTTCCGTTCAGTAAAATAAGAATGATGTGTTTTTACTGTTACTGTAAAGTGGGAATATTCTCTATACATGGAGGTAATTGAGTTACTTGAGGCACTTTACCCAATTATCTCCAGAATAGATAGAATAGACAGGAGAGGCTGCACTGTTTATGTGGGAGTGTTTTCAACATTGTCATTGTTACGACACGTACCGTCGGGTAAATGAAGCCGCCGTTTAGTCAATAATCCCCTTCTCCAGAAATGCAGTTTAAATCCAGCCGACCGCCAAACTCCCGAACGAAGTCCACGAACACGGCAAACTCCCGATCAGCAAAACAGTCGAACGCCTTCCACAGCTAAAAATAACGAAAGCGCTGTCCCAGTAATAATTCCCCCCACAAACGAGACCAAGCTCCGTGTTGAGGGTCAAATGAAGATCTGTTTAATGGGGGCTACCTGCCCGGTATTTATGCAGGTCTTCACAAGGTGGACACTCCCTGAGGGGACCTTGTGGAAGACTGTAAGACATATTGGACAGTAGCCAATCGCAGTGGCTTCAATAATAGCCCTTCCCATCTTGCCCATAATTCCGTCTTCTCTACCCCGGAGATAATTGGGAAGAAACCTAATTATCTCCCAAGGTAGAGACAGTCGCCATTTTAGAATACAGTAATAAAAATACATTAAAATACAGAAATACCGAATGCATATGGTTCGTGTAACGCATCCCCAGACAGCCTGGATCTGAGTGCATGTTTTCACCGAATAGCGCTCAGATCTGATGTATCTAGTCGAATCGCCATGGAGTCAAAGTCTTTCACCAGTCCTTCTGTATACGAATGACTCCATGGGATGGCTGTCTGGGTGAAAGTCCATACGAATGAATAAAAACTCCCGAACGACCGACGTTCGCATGCCTTGTCGAAATGGAAGGTAGGCAGCAGCTTCCAGCGGTGTTCGGTAGTTTAAGTGTCCGTTTTTAGTTCCATACAGTTTGTACCGAACACCGCTATGTGTTCGTATGTCCCAAAATAGCCGCTGCCTCGTGGTCGACATGCGAACGACGACGAGGCAGCGGCCATTTTGGGACATACGAACACATTTGGGGTATACTACATGAGGCGGATCCAGTACAAGCAGCGCAGCAGGATAACCGTCAACAGCACAGGCAGACCGTTAAACTAAATGGCAAAGCGGTAACTGGTCTGAGAGACACCGGAGCCACTATGACTTTGCTCCAAAAGAACCTTGTTTCCGAACACCAGCACACTGGAGATACTGTGGCAGTGAGGGTGGCGGGAGGTGCAGTGTTCCGTTTACCGGTTGCCCGGGTTCACTTGGATTGGGGGGTGGGCTCTGGACACGTGAATGTGGGGGTCATGAAAGACTTACCGGCCGATGTTTTGCTTGGGAATGACTTGGCCCCTTTGGTGTCCGCTTATGCTCCAATGGGACCTGCCGCTATCAACCCAGTGACTACCCGTGCCCAGACCCGTGCTGCTGGAACCAGCCCACCTGCTGCTGAGACCCAGGTAAGGACCGAGTCCCCGACTGGTACCCTAGAACCGACTTTTGTTAACTGGGATTCCCCAGAGGAGTTTGGGAGGGAAACTCAGACAGAGTATAGGGACAGAGCAGATACTGGAGAGGAAGGATTAGATGGGGAACGGTATGAGTGGGTGGGGGACAGGTTGTATAGGATCCCCAAGCTTTCCCCGAAGAGTGTTGCCCCTCCGCCGAATCGACAGCTGGTGGTGCCCGCAAAATACCGGCAGGAGATTCTGCGGATAGGGCATGATGTTCCGTTAGCTGGACATCTAGGTTCCCGCCGCACAGCCTATAGGATTATGCAGAACTTTTTTTGGCCAAACTTTAATCAGGCTGTTCGGACATACTGCAGTACATGTGACACATGTCAACGGATAGAAAAGCGGGGGGACCACCCAAGAGCTAGGCGTATGTCTATGCCTATCATTGGGGAGCCCTTTGCCCGCATAGCCGTTGACATTGTGGGTCCACTGGCCAGGGCTAGTCCATCCGGTAAGAAATATATTCTCACCGTGGTGGATTATGCCACTCGCTATCCAGAGGCAGTAGCGCTGTCTAATATAGAGGCAGAGACAGTTGCTGATGCCCTGGTTAGGATTTTCAGCAGAGTCGGGTTCCCTCAAGAGATTCTTTCTGACCAGGGAACCCAATTCACCGCTGTGCTCACCCAGCAACTGTGGAAGGTGTGCGGTATTAAACCGCTGCTTAGCTCACCTTACCATCCACAGACTAACGGTCTCTGCGAGCGATTTAATGGCACCCTCAAACAGATGCTGAGGACCTTTTCTGACACTTGCAGAGACTGGGAGCGATTCCTGCCTCATCTGTTGTTTGCCTACAGAGAGGTGCCCCAGGAATCTACTGGGTTCTCCCCCTTTGAGTTGCTATATGGGAGAAGGGTCCGCGGACCCCTAGATCTCATTAGAGGCCACTGGGAGGGGGAGACAGAGCAGGAAGGGACCCCCATAGTACCATATGTTCTGGAACTCCGGGACCGCATGGAGAAACTGTCCCTAATGGTAAGGGAGAATCTCCAGGTGGCTCAGGGGAGACAGAAGAGGTGGTACGATCGGGGTGCCCGACAGCGAGTCTTCCAGGTTGGGCAGAAAGTGTTAGTACTCAAACCTGTGAAGGCGAACAAGATGCAGGCATCTTGGCAGGGCCCGTATAAGGTGTTAGCGCAGATATGTGATACTACCTACCTTATAGCCAGCTGTTCAGATGAAAGGATCCAGCGATCCTTCCATGTGAACATGCTAAAGGAGTATCAAGAGAGACCAGAGAATGTCGCTGCAGTATGTGCCCCTGCTGCAGATGATACAGAAAGTTTACCCTTGCCAGACCTGTTAGAGAGGGACCCCCAGACGGATCTTACTAGCCTAGTACAGCTAGGGGACAGATTGAGCACTACCGAGAAGGGCCAGGCAAGACAGCTTCTGTGGGAAAAGCAGGCGACCTTCTCCCAAGAACCTGGTTACACTATCCTAGCTGTACACAAGGTAGAAACCCCTGGACAGAACCCCCTGCGACAACCCCCTTACCGTATCCCTGAAGCAGTCCGGGAAGGAATGCGGAAGGAGATACAGGAGATGACCCAGCTGGGGGTCATCGAACACTCCGATAGCCCTTGGGCCTCGTCTGTAGTCCTGGTGCCCAAGAAGGATGGGACCACCCAGTTCTGTGTGGACTACAGGCATCTCAATGAGCGGACCACCACTGACGCCTACCCGATGCCCCGGGTAGATGAATTGTTAGATCGCATTGCCAGGGGACGCTATCTGACCACCATAGACCTGTGCAAAGGCTACTGGCAGATTCCCCTGGCCGAGGATGCTATCCCCAAGTGGGCCTTCGTCACCCCATTTGGCCTGTACCAATTTAAGGTCATGCCATTTGGGATGAAGAATGCCCCGGCTACCTTCCAGCGTATGGTGGATAGACTTCTTGATGGATTCCAGGAATTTGCTTGTGCATACCTGGATGACATTGCGATCTACAGTGGGTCCTGGGAAGAACACCTAGTACATGTAGGGGTAGTACTGGACAAGATTCGGGCCGCTGGCTTGACATTGAAGCCAGAGAAGTGCCATTTAGGCATGGCTGAAGTGCAGTACCTGGGTCACAGAGTAGGGTGTGGGAGCCAAAGGCCAGAGCCAGCCAAGATAGAGGCAGTTGCTAACTGGCCCACACCTATCACCAAGACCCAGGTGTTAGCCTTCCTAGGGACAGCAGGGTACTATAGACGCTTTGTCCCCGACTACAGCACTATTGCTAAACCCCTGACTGACCTGACAAAGAAAAATCTTCCTAAGCAGGTCCTGTGGTCTCCAGCTTGTGAAGCTGCGTTCCAAGCACTCAAACAGGCTCTTGTGAATGCCCCTGTCCTGGCTGCCCCAGTCCCTAACAAACGTTTTCTCGTCCATACAGATGCTTCCATGTATGGACTGGGGGCTGTGCTGAGCCAGGTCGGGGAAGATGGAGGAGAGCACCCTGTCGCATATCTCAGCAGAAAGTTGTTACCCAGAGAAGTGAGTTATGCGGCAGTGGAGAAGGAGTGTTTGGCCCTGGTGTGGGCATTGAAAAAGTTAAGCCCGTATTTATATGGACAGGAATTCTCCCTGGTGACGGACCACAATCCCCTTGTCTGGCTTAACTGGGTCTCAGGAGACAATGGCAGACTGCTGAGGTGGAGTTTAGCACTACAACCATATAACTTCACCATCAGTTACCGACCCGGTATGCAGAACGGGAATGCAGATGGATTGTCCAGGCAAACCGACATCCTCACCCCATCTTAGTCCGGTCATCCCCACGTTGACCCGCCAAAGGGTCAAGCCGGGTCTGCCGGAGTGTCCCACAAGGGGGGAGCCGTGTGACAGATTCATCTGTATTGCTGGTTCGTCTATTTCCCTTTGTTCGCTGAATTGCCTGTTCACATAACCCGTTCGTGGAATTTGCAAACTACCGATTGAAACTACCGAACGAACGACCACCCAGGAGAGGAGTGTGCTGCTGGTTAACCTCTTGGCCCCAATTAGAACGTTGTGGTTAACCGCAGACACCTCTCCATTCCATTCGTACGGGTGGTCGTCGTTCGGTAGTTTCAATCGGTAGTTTGCAAATTCCACGAACGGGGTTATGTGAACAGGCAATTCAGCGAACAAAGGGAAATAGACGAACCAGCAATACAGATGAATCTGTCACAGTCATTGTATATGATTGGATGTTGTAAATATGTGTCAGTCTTCCACAAGGTCCCTATGGTAGTGTCCCTTGCTGGAAGACCTGCATAAAAGGCCGATATGTGGCCACCATTAAACAGATCCTGTTTGACCCTCAACACTGTCAGGATCTTTATTTCGGCAGACATTTTGTGCTAAGATAGAAATTAAAAGTGTATATTGCCAGAGTCACTCAGAACAAAGCGGACTACATTTTGCTATCTTCAGGCAAGACTGGATAGGAAAGTTTAGTGAGGCGAGAGTGCCCTCTATGGACCAAAAATCTAAATTGCGATCTGCAGGTTGACCACACCTTCAGTATCTTATTGGTTTTACTAACTGATGACGTAGAAAGAATCTTTGCCTTTAAAAAGTTAGGACAAAGGGAAGAGAGGGGTGAGTTTTGGGAATTCAGATTCGGACATTCAGAGAGATCCAGGACAGATATTCAGGACACTCTGGGACTAACTATCAACTCTCAAACTCTCTTGGACACAACTCAAGAAACACTCCTTGACACTTAGAATTTTACTGATACTTTCTAACCAACATCACTTTTCTCTATTACTTACACACCAGTTAACATGAAGTTATAGTAGTAGACTCATAATGCACTGTTTCTACTAAAATATTCGATTCAAGCATGTATATATTATCAATTTAAGCGTGTATATATTATCAATTTTTCGGACTTTAGAGCATACCTTAACTAATGAATTATATTTATCTAAGCTAATGAATCAACTAATGATTTATTAAATGCAAAAATTTACTAATAGCATGATATATGATAGGGATCGACCGATTATCGGTTTTACCGATATAATAGGCCGATATTCGGTATTTTCGGCAATATCGGTATCGGTAGATACCGATATTGCTGATAATACCTCCTAGGACCGCCAGGCTCATTACAAGCCCGGCGGTCCTGGGGGGGGGGGCAGGTAGCGTTTACTTACCTTGCCTGCAGCTCCTCCAGCTCCCAGTGTAAGTCTCGCGAGACCCGCGGCAGTCAGAGCGTTGCCACGGGTTACCATGGCAACGCTCTGCGCGGCACTAAGGGCCGCGAGATTTACACTGGGAGCTGGAAGAGCTGCAGGTGAGATAAGTAAACGCTACCTGCGCCCCCCCAGCTCAGCCAATGCCACTGGGCCACCAGGGACTGTCATATCCCCCCTCCCTGACCAGGTAACAAGCAGGGAGGGGGACAACAAAAATAATAAAACATAAATATTAAAAATAAGCATAAAAAATAAACATAAATATTAAAAATTAAAATAAACATAAATATTAAAAAATAAAATAAAACAAACATTAAAAATTAAAATAAAAAAATACTTCCCCCCCCATTTTACACAAATCACATCCCTTCAGGAAAACACACACACACTACACACTCTATATATAATGCAGAGTGTGTATATAGTGTAGTGTGTCTATATAATTTAGTGTGTATAATGCAGTGTGTGTGTCTATATAATGTAGTGTGTGTGTGTTTAATGCACACACTACACACACTGCATTATATACACACTGTATTATATACACTACCCACACTGCATTATATACACACACACAAACTATAAACACTGCATTATATATATACACACACTACAAACACTGTATCATATTATTATTATCATTTATATAGCGCCAACAGATTCCGTAGCGCTTTACAATATTTTGAGAGGGGGGATGTAACAATAAATAGGACAATTACAAGAAAATTTACAGGAACAATAGGTTGAAGAGGACCCTGCTCAAATGAGCTTACAGACTATAGGAGGAGGGGTATTAGAAACATTAGGACAAGAAATATTAAGTAGGAGTGAAGCAGAGCTGGAGGAGAGAGCAAAGCACTGTCCCATAGGAGAGAGCAGGAGACAGGTATATAAGGTAGAGATTACTCTGGGAGGCCATAAGCTTTCCTGAAGAGATGGGTTTTAAGGCCCTTCTTAAATGATTGAAGACTAGGGGAGAGTCTGATGGCAGTCCTGCAAGCGCGAGTTGGCCGTACGGGTGCGAGCAGCGGTCAGGAGGTGGTCACACAGACACACCACAAACACTACATTATATACACACACTATACAAACACACTGCATTCACTATATGCACACTACACACACTGCATTCACTATACACACACTGTGTTCGCTACACACAATAAACACTGCATTCACTTTACACACACACACACACTGCATTCCCTTTATATACCACACACTATACAAACACACACTCTGCATTCATTATATACACACTACACAAACACACCCTGCATTCATTATGTATACACTACACAAATAAACACAGCTCCACTGTCTAAACACACTGCATCCAGTGCATGTGGCTTTTATATTTTGTGCATTTATCTTTTAGAAATAGTTTATTTTTTCAAAATGGTAAATGTAGAGAATATCGGCAAGTTATCGGCTATCGGCCTGAAAATTTACAGATTATCGGTATCGGCTCTAAAAAATCAATATCGGTCGATCCCTAATATATGACTGGATAAATCACGGTCAGATTTCAATCATTGAGAAATCTTAGTTAACTAAAGAATATGTAGTTATAACACTCCATTCTGCAGGTGGAGTCAGATAATTACATAGTACTGGCATCTTACCACGTGTTAGCATACCGCTGTTTTTATCCATTTGTGTTGATTTGTTCTAAAATAAGATCGTATATCTTAGGTAGAGTTACATTCGGCTTTTGTAAAAATCTGGTAGATTATTCTTATTGGATGGTTCCAGGAAATGATTAATGAGTTGGTTTGAATGTTATTTTAATTGAAAATTACATGAGAATAGGATATTATATGCCTAGGAGGATCTAGCCATTGAAAGGGTTACTCAGTTGATCTAACTGTTAGCCAAGATTTTAT
>OW240912.1:426440397-426517551 GCA_933207985.1 Pelobates cultripes
CTAGCCATTGAAAGGGTTACTCAGTTGATCTAACTGTTAGCCAAGATTTTATGTTTAGCTTTCTGTGTCCGTGAAGTACCCTCTTGTAAGTCTTGACAGTTGATGCTGTTAGCTATTGGATTGTTTTAATATTGCCATTGTATACGACGTTATACTAAATATTCACTAATTATTATCATGCATGCTGCCTAATATTATTATTATTTTATTTGTCACAATAAATGATATCTATTTTTATAACAAATTGTGATTTTATTTGTATGGAATACATTTCACTTACATGATAACCATCGCTAAGATCTAAGAGAAATGAAATAGTGGGCAATTCTCAACTGTACAATATTATACATCCCATAAATATCCCCACAACACAGAGCCTCGTCTCATGCTTGGGGGGATATTTCGTTAAGATTCCTGTTCGGCGCTTAGGTGTATTCGGTAGCTGACTTCATATTCAGGGAAAAGAACAACCTTGGCGGTAACCCCTTCTCATACCCGGAATGCTGTCACACAAGGCACATACGGTCAATAAATAAATAAAAATGAAGTGATCTGTGATCACGATACGCGTTAGGCGGCATCTTCACATCGGTTCACATCGGCTCCTGAGAGCAAGCATACTGGAACGCATCCAGAGCCGCAATGGAATGCACGCAGCTAGAATCCAGTGTCATTCCAGCACAAGGAGGTCTTAATTCACTTCTACCTGGCCAGCAAGAGAGTGATATCAACATCTTTGGACCCCCAGTCTGCAATACCTGGTATTATTGCTACTCTTATTTGGGACTGTTTTATCTACTAGTCTTTTTTTTTTATATATATATATGTGTGTGTGTGTGTGTGTGTGTTTTGTCGACAGTTTATATGTACTGTGGCGAAACCAACCTCGCCACTGTGAACTGGAGAAGCCTGGTTGCTCGCCTGCTCCCTTTGGCCTATGGCCCTGCAGGTTAAACCGTTTATTTCCCCTGCAGAAAGGCTTATTTGTGTGATCTGAGTGCCATTCATCTAATAATGTGCACTCAGATCCCAGCTAATCTGGGGATATGTGAAATGTCTGTGTGTTATGTGTAAAGGTGACTTTATGTATTTTAAAGTGTTTTGTGTCTTTTTGCAACCATGTGCTTAATGGAGTCTGTGTCTGTCCTGGGTGATAATTTAATTACTTATCTCCAGGATAGAAGGCTCTGAAACTGGTTTGGGCCAGAAAGCCATGCTTCATTTAGTCACAAAGGACTTTTTACTAACTTTTGAACCCCTTGTCTGATTTGTGCCATTTTTGAATATGTTGTTCCCTTGAATGGATTGATTGTGAATATGTAATTTTATGTGAATGTGATGTATGGTTTTGGAGTTATGAAAGTTGGGTAGAAAGTATGTTTTAACTGTATATATAATTGAGTTTCCTCTCAGGATAAGGGGAGGGAATATGTGGGATGTAACTGTGATGTGATTGGTTGTTTTGTAACACCCTGTGGGCTGTACTATGTTTGTGGATTGGGAATAAAAGAGACTGTATGTGACAGTACAGGGAGTTCCTGTTTTAACCCTCAAAGTGAAGTGTCGCCTCATTATTGGGGGAAGGATTTATTGTATGCTGTTCCAGTTTGACTGCTAGGAGAGTAAACCTATTCATATGGTTCCTATTCAACTGTCTACAGCATTCATATGCTTGAGAGAAGGTATACGCTTCTCTGGTTCGGTGATTGTGGTGTCGGCTGCAGTGCTTGGAGTCCTCAGGAAGCGCTAGGAGCATCCTTTAACGGAGGTACCCAGACGGGGTGCCAGGCGATCCGTTACATTGGTGGCAAGCGGTGGGATGGCGTCCTAGTGCGAGGTAAAGCAGCTCGGAGACACAGTTCGTGGATTTACAAATTGAGGGCAACGCCAGTACCCGTACAGCGACCCTATCTACAAAAGAACCAACTTCAGCAGCGCAAGCATGGCACCCAGCTACACTCAGGAGCAGTATGACAGGGAGTTTACCATGCGGCTGGCTTTCTTTGGACCCAACCCCCCGGAGAAATACGTGCAGTTCGTAAGGAGCCAGGTAGACGAGTACCTGGAGTTCATGGCTGATCCAGCCAAAGGTATCAGCCGTCCATCCTCCCCAGCGGCAGTGTGTGTCCCAGGGAGCAGAAGGTGCAGTCCTTCCTCCCCAGCGGCAGTGTGTATCCCAGGGAGCTGAAGGTGCAGTCCTTCCTCCCCAGCGGCAGTGTGTACCCCAGGGAGCTGAAGGTGCAGTCCTTCCTCCCCAACGGCAGTGTGTACCCCAGGGAGCTGAAGGTGCCGTCCTTCCTCCCCAGCGGCAGAGTGTCCTGCAGGGAGCAGAGACCGTCAGTCTCGCACCCCAACCACAGGACAAAATAATGAAAATGGAGACAGCTGGTCCCCCTCTCCACCAGCAGAGAGAGTGTCAGGGAGAGGAGCCTGATACCCCTTCTCCCCAGCGGCAGTTTACAGTTCAGAGAGAGGAGCTTGTTACACCCTCTCTCCAGCGGCAGCCTAACCCAGCAAGGGGAGATGTTACACCCCCCAACAGTGCAAATGGGACCGTAGTCTCTGCACTTACAGCACAAGGGGTAGGGACAGTCGGTCCTGTTCCCCAGCCACAGAGCGGTGTATCCAGAGGGGAGACAGTCGGTCTCTCCCTCCCACAACCAGGCTCCCACCAGGCTACTTCCGTGGTAGCACTGCCCACTCAGCAACCCACCAAGGCAGCCTAACAGTTGCCCACACAGTCGTGGTGAGGCACCTGGACATGGACAAAGTTCTCCTCTACCCAGGTGTAGTAACCAGTTATTGTGGGTGGGCTGTACTGCTGTTTCTGTTTTGTGGGTGGGTTGCTGGACTAACCAGGGCACTGACCGGCAGGAGGTCAGATACCCTGTTAGTCTAGTTGGTAAAGGGGAGAAGTGTGGCGAAACCAACCTCGCCACTGTGAACTGGAGAAGCCTGGTTGCTCGCCTGCTCCCTTTGGACTATGGCCCTGCAGGTTAAACCGTTTATTTCCCCTGCAGAAAGGCTTATTTGTGTGATCTGAGTGCCATTCATCTAATAATGTGCACTCAGATCCCAGCTATCTGGGGATATGTGAAATGTCTGTGTGTTATGTGTAAAGGTGACTTTATGTATTTTAAAGTGTTTTGTGTCTTTTTGCAACCATGTGCTTAATGGAGTCTGTGTCTGTCCTGGGAGATAATTGAATTACTTATCTCCAGGATAGAAGACTCTGAAACTGGTTTGGGCCAGAAAGCCATGCTTCATTTAGTCACAAAGGACTTTTTACTAACTTTTGAACCCCTTGTCTGATTTGTGCCATTTTTGAATATGTTGTTCCCCTGAATGGATTGATTGTGAATATGTAATTTTATGTGAATGTGATGTATGGTTTTGGAGTTATGAAAGTTGGGTAGAAAGTATGTTTTAACTGTATATATAATTGAGTTTCCTCTCAGGATAAGGGGAGGGAATATGTGGGATGTAACTGTGATGTGATTGGTTGTTTTGTAACGCCCTGTGGGCTGTACTATGTTTGTGGATTGGGAATAAAAGAGACTGTATGTGACAGTACAGGGAGTTCCTGTTTTAACCCTCAAAGTGAAGTGTCGTCTCATTATTGGGGGAAGGATTTATTGTATGCTGTTCCAGTTTCACTGCTAGGAGAGTAAACCTATTCGTATGGTTCCTATTCAACTGTCTACAGCATTCATATGCTTGAGAGAAGGTATACGCTTCTCTGGTTCGGTGATTGTGGTGTCGGCTGCAGTGCTTGGAGTCCTCAGGAAGCGCTAGGAGCATCCTTTAACGGAGGTACCCAGTCGGGGTGCCAGGCGATCCGTTACATTGGTGGCAAGCGGTGGGATGGCGTCCTAGTGCGAGGTAAAGCAGCTCGGAGACACAGTTCGTGGATTTACAAAGTGAGGGCAACGCCAGTACCCGTACAGCGACCCTATCTACAAAAGAACTAACTTCAGCAGCGCAAGCATGGCACCCAGCTACACTCAGGAGCAGTATGACAGAGAGTTTACCATGCGGCTGGCTTTCTTTGGACCCAACCCCCCGGAGAAATACGTGCAGTTCGTAAGGAGCCAGGTAGACGAGTACCTGGAGTTCATGGCAGATCCAACCAAAGGTATCAGCCGCCCTATCCGGAGGCAGAGTGCGTTACGGGGACTCATAGGTGTACCCCAGGGAGCAGAAGGTGCCGTCCTTCCTCCCCAGCGGCAGTGTGTATCCCAGGGAGCTGAAGGTGCAGTCCTTCCTCCCCAGCGGCAGTGTGTACCCCAGGGAGCTGAAGGTGCAGTCCTTCCTCCCCAGCGGCAGTGTGTACCCCAGGGAGCTGAAGGTGCCGTCCTTCCTCCCCAGCGGCAGAGTGTCCTGCAGGGAGCAGAGACCGTCAGTCTCGCACCCCAACCACAGGACAAAATAATGAAAATGGAGACAGCTGGTCCCCCTCTCCACCAGCAGAGAGAGTGTCAGGGAGAGGAGCCTGATACCCCTTCTCCCCAGCGGCAGTTTACAGTTCAGAGAGAGGAGCTTGTTACACCCTCTCTCCAGCGGCAGCCTAACCCAGCAAGGGGAGATGTTACACCCCCCAACAGTGCAAATGGGACTGTAGTCTCTGCACTTACAGCACAAGGGGTAGGGACAGTTGTCCTGTTGCCCAGCCACAGAGCGGTGTATCCAGAGGGGAGACAGTCTCTCTCTCCCTCCCACAACCAGGCTCCCACCAGGCTACTTCCGTGGTAGCACTGGCATCAGGGCAGAGTACCGCTGGTCTCTGCCCACTCAGCAACCCACCAAGGCAGCCTAACAGTTGCCCACACAGTCGTGGTGAGGCACCAGGACATGGACAAAGTTCTCCTCTACCCAGGTGTAGTAACCAGTTATTGTGGGTGGGCTGTACTGCTGTTTCTGTTTTGTGGGTGGGTTGCTGGACTAACCAGGGCACTGACCGGCAGGAGGTCAGATACCCTGTTAGTCTAGTTGGTAAAGGGGAGAAGTGTGGCGAAACCAACCTCGCCACTGTGAACTGGAGAAGCCTGGTTGCTCGCCTGCTCCCTTTGGACTATGGCCCTGCAGGTTAAACCGTTTATTTCCCCTGCAGAAAGGCTTATTTGTGTGATCTGAGTGCCATTCATCTAATAATGTGCACTCAGATCCCAGCTATCTGGGGATATGTGAAATGTCTGTGTGTTATGTGTAAAGGTGACTTCATGTATTTTAAAGTGTTTTGTGTCTTTTTGCAACCATGTGCTTAATGGAGTCTGTGTCTGTCCTGGGAGATAATTGAATTACTTATCTCCAGGATAGAAGACTCTGAAACTGGTTTGGGCCAGAAAGCCATGCTTCATTTAGTCACAAAGGACTTTTTACTAACTTTTGAACCCCTTGTCTGATTTGTGCCATTTTGAATATGTTGTTCCCCTGAATGGATTGATTGTGAATATGTAATTTTATGTGAATGTGATGTATGGTTTTGGAGTTATGAAAGTTGGGTAGAAAGTATGTTTTAACTGTATATATAATTGAGTTTCCTCTCAGGATAAGGGGAGGGAATATGTAGGATGTAACTGTGATGTGATTGGTTGTTTTGTAACGCCCTGTGGGCTGTACTATGTTTGTGGATTGGGAATAAAAGAGACTGTATGTGACAGTACAGGGAGTTCCTGTTTTAACCCTCAAAGTGAAGTGTCGTCTCATTATTGGGGGAAGGATTTATTGTATGCTGTTCCAGTTTGACTGCTAGGAGAGTAAACCTATTCGTATGGTTCCTATTCAACTGTCTACAGCATTCATATGCTTGAGAGAAGGTATACGCTTCTCTGGTTCGGTGATTGTGGTGTCGGCTGCAGTGCTTGGAGTCCTCAGGAAGTGCTAGGAGCATCCTTTAACGGAGGTACCCAGACGGGGTGCCAGGCGATCCGTTACATGTACTAATACATTTTCCAAAATAGTTTAACAACCCCTTGTTGGATTCAAGGAATTTCATTTTAACAACCAATTGGATATTGGTTCTTGTGACGAGAGCAATCTCGCCACATTGCATTGGAGGAGCCTGGTTGCCCGCCTGCTCCCTTTAGACTATGGACTGGACTTTTAACATACTTTATTTTCCCTGCAGAAAGGCTTATTCATGCCTTTCTGACAGGGCATTCGGTAGATTTTATCTACCGAACAAAATACAGAAGGCGCGACCACCGGGAAGCTAGCGTGTGCCTTCAATTCACCTCCCTGAAGCTGGCGTGTGCAGTCAATTGACCACCCAGTGACTGCGGTTAACTGCAGCTTAATTGACTATTACTGGGTGGCCGCTTACACTTAGCGGCCGCTAGGTGGTGGTGTTATGGAGCTCCCCGGACGGCCAGCGGTGCTCAGCCCGGAATCAGTGCACTAAAAGCGGACACTTTTACGTGCAGGCACCGCTGAGCCTCCAGCCTTCCCTGCTTCTATTCGTGGCTGTTTAGACGAACGCTGGATTGATCGGGACTTTTTCTATGTGAATATGTTAACCCAGATAGCTATGCCATGGAGCCTATTCGTGTAATTAAAGACTTTGGCTCCATGGCAATTGAACTGTGTGTATAGGATCTGAGCGCGATTCGGTAGTTATGTGCGCTCAGATCCCAGCTATCTGGGGATATGTGACATGTCTGTATTTTATGTACTAAATGTAACTTTGTATATTTTAAAGTATTTTACTGTCTTTGTGTCCCCACGTGTATAATGGCGATTTGCCTCTGTCCTTGGATTACTTCCCAATTATCTTCCCAATTATCTCCAGGACAGAGGGAGGGAAATTAGGATGCATTGTGGGGATGTTTTACTTCTGTGTGTCTAAATGTGATACATGTCTGTCTGTGTTACAGTCTCCGATCTGGTCCCCTAGGGGGGTGTCCACCAGGTGAGAGACCTGCATAAATACTGGGCAGGTAGCCCTGAATAAATCAGACCACTGCTTGACTCTCAACACAGAGCTCTGTCTCGTTTTTGGGGGGATTTACTGCATGCTGTTAGAGACTGATTGCCAGGAGTGTAAGCCGCTTGGGTGCTTTTCCTGTTTGTCTGCTAGCAGCTATTAGTGAGGTTCCAGTTCGGGAGTTTGGAGTGCTATATTGGATGCAGTTCGGGAGTTTGGAGCATTCCCTTGTATCCAGTTCGGGAGTTTGGTGTTCTGCAGTAGCTGTGTCTGTGTCTCTGAAAGGGGAAGATCTTCTAAACGGCAGTTTAACCCTTTTATGCCCAGGGTGCCGTTACAGTTCTGTACTTCATTTGTTACAGAACCGATACTAGATTAACGCTTCAGCAGCCTTTGGATTCTACCTATCTTATACTATAGGAGGTTATGATCTGACTAGCTGATACATCCACATTTAAAGAGGAATTAAGTATGTTTTTATTTATTTATTAATCTGCAATTTGTATTTCCATTTCCACTGAGTCCTCTATTATTGTTTTATTTCAATAAGCATTCAACACTTTTTATATTTCCTGGTGGTGGTTATCTTTTACAAGTGATACAGTGGTTATGGTTGTCACATCCAATCTCGAGATCTTACTCTAGAAGGATACTCAACCATTTATTGGTGTTTATTCATCGTATAGTTGCATATTTACATACTGCGGGTCGCCTTTCACATTTTTTCCTGAACTGGGTAGAACTATCTTCAGATTCCTGGGTATTGTAAACCGCTTGCGGTTATCATATAGAATTCCAGACCACTCCTCCGCGCATGCTGTACTTCACGGCCTCAGATGCATGACTTGTGGATCAGAAACTACAAGACTTATGGACAAAAGGGGCCATCCAACCCACGATGACTGCAGCAGGATTTTTCTGCAATATTTTCCTCATAAGGAAAAAAAGACAGGCAAGTTCTGCCTGGTGTTAAACCTACATGACCTCTTACCATCATTTCAAAATGGAAGGTATCCATCTCTTGAGTGATCTCATTCAAGAGGAAGACTGGTTTACCTACCTGGATCTAAAAGATGCTTGCTCTGTTGTGGTGAAACTAACCTCGTCACTGGGTTATGGAGAAGCCTGGTTACCAGCCTCCTGCCTCATGACTATGGCCCCTCTCATCAGCCCATGCTAGACTTAACCCCCTGGCAATTTTGTTCTGTTTGTGGGATCTGAGCGCTGTTCCGATTTATTGAGCGCTCATATGCAAGCTATCTGGGGATAGGTTGAATGTGGGGGTTCTGTTCAGTGTAATGGGAATTATGTATTTTTGTGTATTTTTACTGTTGTTGTGAATAGAGCTATTTTCTGTATGCTGGAGATAATTGGCTTACCACACCCAAGATATGCTTGCAGGCGGTCACAAAGGGTCTTCCAACTAACTTTTGACCCACTGGACCAATTTGTATGATTTTGACATATGTTTGCATTTGGAGTATGCTGATTCTGAAAATTTAAGTCTTATGTGAATGTGATGTATACTTTTAAAGTTATGAATATTGTGTAAAACTGTGTATTTTCCTGCCTTTGATAATTATGTTAGCCCATTGTGTTCAGTAATTATATCACAGGCAGAGGGGAGGACTCTGCTGGAATGAATGGGGGTGTTTTACTGTGTATTACATGTTTCTTGGTTGTTTTACAAAACCCTGTGGGTGGTACTAATGTTTAAGTATGTGTATATAAGAACAATAAACCCACAGCTCTGTCTGTCCCTGCTTGACCCTCAACACGGAGCTTTGTCTCGTTCTTGGGGGGGGGGGGATTTATTATATGCTGTTCCAGTTCGACTGCTAGGAGTGTAAACCTTTCGTATGGTTTTTCCTATTTGGCTGTTTAAAGCATTCGTATGTTTGAGAGCATCCGTATGCTTCTCCGGTTCGGTGGATTGGTGTCTACAGTAGCTGCCTGTATATCTGGAAGGGAATATCTCCTTGTGACGGAACGCATCGATTGGCGGAGGTACTCAGTCGGAGTGCCAGCGTTCCGTCACACTCTTAAACGTCTGTTAACCCCTTTTACGCCTGGGGGTGCCGTTACATCTGTCCGTACCGGTGCACGACAACAGTTGCCCCTTCTTACGGTTCCTCTGGAACGGGACACTGTGGCAATTCACTTGCCTACCCTTCGGGCTAAGTTCAGCACCATGGTGCTTTACGAAAGTTATCAAACTGGTGATGGCGTACCTGCAGGGACAAGACATACGCAGCTTACTTTACCAGGACAACATTCTACTCTTCGATCAGATCCGAAACCAACAAGTATCGAATACAGTTTACATAGTGGACTTGTCAGAATCCCTAGGCTTCCTTGTCATTAAACAAAGTCAGTGCTGCCTCCTACTCTATGTGTACATTTCGTAGGTTTCGACATCGACTCACTGTCTTGTACACAAAGACTCCCAACTACGAAGGTTGCAGCGATATGCAAGGAAATACTGTCTTTCCCTGAAAATAAGACTGGGTCTTTGTGACGGAAAGCTGGCACTCTGACTGAGTACCTCCGCCAATCAATGCTCCCAACGCTTGCCGAGGACTTCAAGCACTCTAACCGACACCATCAGCACTGCAGACCTCACTTCCAGCGATGCAGCTGCGCCGGGGTCTCGCCGTCTCCACCCACCCTGGATCCATGACCAGGATCCAGCTCCCAGTGGGTGAACCTCTCCTAAATCCAGAGAGCGTAGCAGGGACAAATCAAGCTATTGCAAGAGCTTACTCTGGGGAGTAGGTGATTATAGCAATCCCCAGAGTGTACGTATCCCTTCCCCCAAACATGAGCCAAGGCTTCAAGAAAGGTACACACAATGACCACACACTGGCTTTTATGCAAGTCCCCATGCAAGGGGACATCCCACAGGGTGGGACCCAGTATAACCAATCACAGACAATACAAACAAAACACTCCCACAGTGCCATCACAATCCCTCCTCTCTATCCTGGAGATAATTGGGAAGTAATCAAGACTCCATTAACCACATAGTTACAAAAAGACATAAAATTACACAATGTTACAATTACTATATAAAACATATACATGCAACATATCTCCTGATAGCTTAGATCTGAGTGCACATTATTATTGAATGGCGCTCAGATCACATACATACAATTCAATCGCCATGGAGCCGAAGTCTTTTCCATAGTCTTTTGTTACACAAATAGACTCCATGGCATAACTTTCTGGGATAGCACTACTACCATACTGACAGTCCAGAACACCCCAGCAGAAATACACAAATAAACCTTTCTGCAGGGGAAAATACCGCTATCAGCACATGAGCCATAATCGGAAGGCAGGAGGCTAGCCAGTAGTCCCCTCCAGGCACAAGTGGCGAAGGGCACTTCGTCACAGTCTTATATTAATTTTTTCCTCCGAAAAACGCACTAGGGCTTATTTTCGGGGGATGTCTATGTAACGGAGCTCCCGGTACCCCAGCTGGGTACCTCCGCCAAGGACCGTTTCCTAGCTGGAACAAGGGACAAACCTCAGCCCTCCCGCCCCCAGTCACCGTGACTTGACTGGAGTCCTGGAAAAACTCTGTCCTGAAGTCGAATGGGGAACTCCCAATGTACTCGACGACACTCAGTCATGGGAGCTCTAGTTCTTACAAGAATCCTCCACACTGAAACAGTGATTAGAGATTAGCCCTTTCCCCTACCAGTAACCAGATGACACAAAGTTCTGGGAGTACAAGCAGGAATGCGTTTATCTGGCTAGATGGCCTACTTTTATACAGTTTAGACACAGTCAAACACACCCATAACACTCCCACACATGCCAGGATAATCCCTCCCCTGGACCTGAGAGGAGATTAGTTACAGGTAAACATCTAACATACTCCTCCCGTGTGCCTGAGAGATAATTGCCTGAGCACACTGTAACGGAGCTCCCTGTACCCCGGCTGGGTACCTCCGCCAAGGACCGCTTCCTAGTTGGAACAGGTGACAAACAGCAGCACTTCTGCCCACAGTTGCCGTGGCTCGACTGGGGCCCTGGAGCTGAATGGGGAATTAAGTCTAGTTCTTACAAGGACTTAACCCGTTGAATCCCCTGCAAGCTGGAACAGCAGACACAGGAGTAAATCTTCTTTCCCTCCAATAATAGGACGACACACAGTTTTGGAGTGTAAGCTGGAATACCATTTTAATGGAGGCACACTGGCCTTTTATGCAAGTTTCCCAACAAGGGCAACACCCTCCTCTGTGCTTGAGAGATAATTGAACCAGGAACTGTACTAAAACCAATTATCTCCAAGCACAGAAAAAACATACAATTTAATGAAACCCCAAAAAGTACCTTTAAAACACACAAAACCCACATCCCCTGAAAGCCCCGATCTGGGTGAACAACATATCCAAAAATCACCCAGATCGGTTCAGGGGTTCAGGAATTTCCTGGAAGTCATAGTTTTGACCGACCACAAGCATGGCCCCATGCCCAAAACAGTTCCAGGGAAATCAATGCTAACAGTCGGTCAAGTTTGGTAGTCTTTTACAGGTTTTCTGGCAGAGTCCATAGTCTGTGGGCAGGAGGCTGTGGCAAACTCAGGTAAAAAGGGGAGTTTGCCACACAAACATATAATTGAATTATCTCTCAGTACAGAAACAGGCAAAATAACAAAACCCCCAAAATAGCCCCAAAACACATGAAAACCCCACAAAAGTCACCCCCCTTGATAGCCCCAATTTGGGTGACCAACATACCAGACCAGATGAGTGACCAGATATGTTCAGGGATTAGGGATTTGCATGGAAGTCAGAATTTTGACCAACCGTGCACATGGTCCTATGCCCAAAACAGCTCCATGAAATTAGTGCTAACAGTCAGTCAGGTTCGGTAGTTTAAAACCGAACAAACTACCAAACGGAATCCATAGTTCTCCCCTGGAACATAGTGTTAACTTGGCTTAACAAGCTCCCGGGTTGTGTGTGGTACGCGAACAACATAGTCCCAAATTACACAAACAGAGTAGTTTGCAGGGTATTTTGTATGGCCCATAAACCTGGCTAGCAGGCTCCCCCCAGGCTCCCCCCAAGGGTTGCAGATAACCATCTCCCGCTCTGGGAGATACCACTAGCACACAGGGACACACATGCATACAGGAGGGTAAGCTTTGGGGCTCGGTGCCCCAGGCAAAACACATATATATATGTGTATATATCTATATACCTATATATATCTATATCGTTAGCCCCAGGTCCCATCTGGGATCCCTACAAATAGCAGGGCTATCGGGTGTACAGAGTCCGAGATACCAGCCTCTAAAGTCTGGGGCTCAAGGCTCTGTATATCCCCAAAATCAGTTCCATGGTGCTGCTTGGTTTAGTCCGGCAAATTCAAACTTCGCGCCCAAACCAAGCAACAGCAAATCTGCTGAGAGGCGCAATACCAATTTGCGCCAATCAGCACTCAAGGAAGAGAGGGGGTTTGCCGCCCAATCAGGAGAAAGGGCGCAAAACCCTGTTTGAATGGGCGCTCCTGCTCTGATTGGTCGCCAGCTCCTTGCAGCGATTAGTCAGCGCTCCCTCAGGCAAGCCAACCAGGAGAACGGCACAAACCCAGTTTGAATGGGCGCTCCTTCTCCCATTGGTTGGCACAGACTTCCACGTGGCCCCCGGGGCCCTGTGGCCGTGAGACTGGGATTCCCTGTTGGCGCGCGTCCCCCTCTCGGGTGGATATCCACCTGAGAGAGTCTCGTAGCTTCCAGGTAGAGGTCTAGCCTCGTAGCTTCCAGGTAGAGGTCTAAAGGGTGATTATATCCTTTGGGAGCAGGTAGGATGATCCCCGACAAGGGGATTGTAGACAGTGCATGCAGGCTGGTTCAGGATGCGAATGCTGCCCCTGGTGGGCGTTTCAGGGATACAAACCAGCGGCCACCCAGAGGAAGCATTCGCTGCTTGTTTACCTTGCGCTCTACGGTTTTCACACTTTGTTAATGAGATGTGAGCTTTCTAACCACACGTTCTAAATGGAGTATCGGGGTGGTTAAAAAGCACAGAGAGAGGGAAAATTAACAAGGAAAAACATACATTCCAGAAGAGTACATCAACACATAGGAAAGGGCAATTCATTGTCAAGCAGCGGTCCTGTAGTAATTAGGCTTTAGAAGCTCCAGGGTGGTTTCCAGTTCGTGTGGTTGTTTGGTTCCCGAACCATATAGTCTAAATACACGAACAGACTTTTATATCACATTTTACAAGGCCCACAACCTTCTTGGCAGGAGACTGGCAAGAAGGCTCCTCCAGGAACTCCCACTCTTAACATCTCCATCGGTCCCATCTCCACCTGCCACATGGGGGTCTTCCCACTGAGGTGGAAATTGTTACAAAGTAGTAATTAGGCTCTAGAAGCTCCAGGGTGGTTTCCAGTTCATGTGGTTGTTCGGTTCCCGAACCATATAGTCTAAATACACGAACAGACTTTTATATCACATTTTACAAGGTCCATAGTCTGTTGGCAGGAGGCTGGCAAGAAGGCTCCTCCAGGAACTCCAGGAACTCATGGCAAACTCTTGAAAAGGAGAGTTTGTCACACATCTTCCCCTTCCCAGGGAGACTATCCAGACCCCAGACCTCCAATCTGTCTTGGTCTGTGATAGTCTGGAGGTCTTTCCCAAAAGGTTGTTCAGAAGGCCTCCTGTCGCAGTACCCAGGGTCCTGTGGGCAAATAACGTGAATGCACTCCCCCCTGGGTGGACCCAGTTGCTGGGTCGCTGGGGATGGAGTGCACAGCTTCCCTCATCCGTGCTTGGTGGGCAGAGGTCAGCGGCGCACTGCCCTGTAGCCAGCGTTTCAACTAGGTTGGCTGATGGGCAGTCAGGCCCCAGAACAAAGGGGTAGGTAGGGCAGAGGGCAGCACTCTTCCCTATAGCCAATATTACAGCTGGGTCTGTGTAACCTCAAGCTCTGGATAAAGGGAAATGGGCGGGCAGAGGCCACTTGCTCTCTGCCCGGGTGCCAGCTCTTCTGCTGAGAAGGTGTCAAACGCGTGGCCGCTGACATGTTCATCTCTGCTGAGATTCCGCAGTTGGGGATCTGGCAAAGCTGCCCAGCATCCCTGTAGGGCTACTGTGCAGCTCTGTCCCACCTACACCATCCATGCCAGGGGGGCTTGTCTCTGGACAACAGGGTCCCACTGCTGGGGAGTGGTACCAACCGTCTCCACTCCCTATATTTTTCCATGTGGTTGGGGAGGGGGACCGACTGTCCCCTCCCAAGATGTCTCTGGCTGCCGCTGTGGAGAGAGACCGACCGTCTCTTCTCCCAATATCACACTCTGCCGCTGTAATGCATACTGCCGCTGGGGAGAGTTACCGGCCGTCTCCTCTCTCTGTTACATACACTGCCACTGGGGAGTGAGACTGACTGTCTCCACTCCCTTTGTTGCACACTGCCGCTGGGGAGGGAGCCCGACTGTCTCCACTAGCTGTAACTCACCCTGCCACTGGTGATGGAGGATGATACTCTCCTCTCCCTGTAACGCTGTCTGCCGCTGGGGAGACAGCAATAAACCATTCCCAATAAACCACTCTGCCGCTGGGGAGGAAGGACAATACACTTCTCTCCCAATAACTAATTCGACCGTTGGGGAGGGGGACCAACTGTCCCCACTCCTGACATCTCCATGGGTCCCATCTCCACCTGCCACATGGGGGTCTTCCCAGGACCAGTCGATTAGGTCTCCAACTGCTAGAGCTGGAGGCAGGTTCCGGAGTAATGGGACAAGTAGGGCAGAGGCCAGTTGCGCTCTGCCCTGATAATAATAATTAGAAATAGGTAGGCATACTCAGTCAAATGTTGATAAAGTGTCAAAAAGAACCAAACTAATGAAACTGGGTGCTCACTCAAACAAGGTCGTATTCTTAAAGGACTACAAATCAGATAGTATACAATCAAGGAGCACAACCATAAATAAATACAAAATATTATTAGATAGGTCCACAGAAAATAGATATCTCACAATGCATATCAATAAATCAATGCGTTCCAACTCATAGGATCAGAGCAGGGGCGCAATCTGCATGCCGCACATGCGTAAAACAGCGCTTGGAACGCATCATGCATTCCAACTATACATACACACGTGAGAAAGACCGTGGGGCATCCCCTGCCGGTTGGAGGCTCAAATGGCTCAGACAGTACATAAAGAATAAGACATGAATATCAATAGCCCTTCAAATAACTCATGCACAACAAAGAAATACGAAATAAAAAGAAAGACAAAGGGGTCCATGGCATCCACCTAGTTATTATGTTTAAAATAAGAGTATATAAACCTATATGTGGAAACGGCCTGATCAATCTCTGTGTGGGCAAACTTATTATATAAAAGAGTACCAAAAATTAAACCTTACAGCAATCTATAGTATGTTAGTCAAAACAACCATAATGAGTACATATCAAAATTCTCTTGAATCATGGAAGCATGCATATTAAGTCAATACTCCTCATGATATACATACAACGACCATACAAAGAATTCCTCAAAAACTAAATAGTGACAGAAATATCTAAAATATATGCATCCACTAAGCACACACATAATCCTAACAGCCCATCAAGTACAAAATGTTCAGAGAATATTCAAAATCCAGACTGAATAAGTCACAGTTGTGCGATCTCATTTCCATCTACCAAATGTAGTTCAAAGCTGGATAAGGATTTGTCCATCTTCACAGGAGGGATCACACCATCAAAGGGCCACCCAGTAGAAAAGATCCCACAGGAAAAGAAACCAAGAGAAAAAAGCTAAAATCATGTAATATTAAAAAATACAACAAATCCACAAACTACAGGCAGAGGTAAAAAAAACTGAGGATTCATTGTTTAGCCTGAAATCGCAATTGAGCTACAGAATGGCCTGAATCAATGAAATGTTTAGCCAAGGGAATATGCCGTTTATTCATGCAAATGGTACTTTTGTGTTGCCCAATGCGTACGGTTAAGGATCTGGAGGTTTGACCCACATAACCAACTCCACAAGGACACTTGATAAAATAGATCACATGATCTTAATGGCGAACAATTTACCTGTTTTTCGGATGGGTGAACCCAGAACAAGTTTTGACATTGTTACAATTGGCACAATGTCCACACCGGTGCATACCCTTGATCGGTCTCAACCAAGTTGTGGAAGGCTTAGTAGGCATGCTAACTCTAGAAGGTGATTCTAAACTTTTAATATTTTTTGATCTCTTGTATGCCATAAGAGGTCTCTCATTAAAGAGATCGTGAATTGATGGATCACTTTGTAGAATGTGCCAATTTTTGTGGATATGTTTAACAAAGCCAGATTTAGTCGAATACGTAGTAATGCGCGGAATGCGATTAGAAGTTTTTTTCTTGTTCTTACCCTGGGTCTTCAATAAAGAAGCTCTCTCTAGTCCTTTCACTTTGTCAAATGCTTCCTGTAGTGAAAAAAAAAAGGAAGACTCTGAATCATATTAGCAGGATGAAAAGAATTTGCCTTTAAAAATGCAACCTTGTCAGTTGGCTTTTGGAAAAAATCAATACAATCCATCCTCAATTTTACTCACCAGAACAACCAGAAAATGTATCCTGCTGGTGTCATATTCCAGGGTGAATTTGATACTAGGCACATGTAACGGATCGCCTGGCACCCCGACTGGGTACCTCCGTTGAAGGATGCTCCTAGCACTTCCTGAGGACTCCAAGCACTGCAGCAGACACCAAAACCACCGAACCGTAGGAGCATATGAATGCTCTCAAGCATATGAATGCTGTAGACAGTTGAATAGGAACCATACGAATAGGTTTACTCTCCTAGCAGTCAAACTGGAACAGCATACAATAAATCCTTCCCCCAATAATGAGACGACACTTCACTTTGAGGGTTAAAACAGGAACTCTCTGTACTGTCACATACAGTCTCTTTTATTCCCAATCCACAAACATAGTACAGCCCACAGGGCGTTACAAAACAGCCAATCAATCCATACAATACACCCAGACACTCCCACACAAAATCCTCCCCTCTGGCTGTGATATGATTACTGAACACAATGGGTAATCTAATTATCACAGCCAGAGAAATACAGTTTCATAAAACACATCACAGGGACCCCAAAACATGCAATAACCCCATAAAAAGTATATCCTTGGAACTGGGGGATCTGGGTGAACCACATATCCAAAATTCACCCAGATCCGTTCAGTACTTTGGAAAATACAGTTTAATGCAGATTCTGCAGAACATATACAGGCTAAATAAAAAAAAATCACTGTATAATGTGTCCCCTGCTGTATAGTCCAAAACCACCGCACGATGTCTCTGTGCAACAAATACTGGCGAGATGGCACCAGTGTTGAAAAGTCCACACAGTGTCTGTGAGTTAAAATGGCCGCCATCCATTGTTCTCACCATGTGCTTCTGATACAGGAAATGGTGGCCACCCAGTAACTCCACAGTATGTCCCCAGATGGTTCTTAAAAGGGCCAGCAGCAGCACAACACAAATCCATTATGCCCAAATCATGTCTTTAAAGGGCAATACATCCCAGGGGTCATAGTCACATGGCAGGAGGCTGGCAATCAGGCTTCTCCAGTGCATAGTGGCGAGGTTGGTTTCCCCACAGCACATATTGTAAAAGGTTCACATCTGAACCATTCCAAAGAAAGAACACGTCATCGATGGAACAAAGCCAAATAATGACATATTTGAACAGAGGATGTGAGTAAATTAAATCTTCTTCAAACTTGGCCATATATAAATTGGCATAAGAGGGAGCCATATTGCCCCCAAAACAGTTTCCTGTATCTGTAAAAAGACATCATCACCAAAGGTGAAATAATTACATGACAAATCAAGTTCAAGCAGTGATAAGACAAATTCTGTCAATCTTGTTCAAGTTTACCCAAAGACTGCGCAGCTGCCTCCACACCTCCCCTGTGTGGGATGAATGTATACAAACTGCATACATGCATAGTACACAGAAACATGTCACCATTTGGAGGTCTTAATCCATCCAATTTCCCCAAGAAGTCACTATTATCACGTATGTACGATCTCATCTGTACCACCAAAACCTGAAGAAAAGCATCAACATACTGTGCTAAAGGTTGTAGCAATGAGCCATACCCTGACATGATCGGCCTGCCAGGAGGATTCATGAGATCCTTATGGATTTTCGGAAGCAGATAAAGGAAGGGCACCCTGGGTGTAGAGATGTTCAAACAAATCAAAGATCTTTCTATTAATTAAGCCCCGAATCTCTATTCCTTTCTCCAGTAGGATCTCCCAATAGTTTCTCATAATAAATCTGATTAGACAATTATGCCAGTGCCTCTGCATTATATTTATCAGTGTCCATAACTACAAAGGCCCCACCTTTATCCGCAGTGCGGACAAGGATGGACTCATACACAAACAATAGAATCCCTCCTCTGTGCTTTGGAGATAATTGAATCAGGAACTGTACCAATCTAACCCAATTATCTCCAAGCACAGAAAAACATACAATATTATGAAACTTCAAAAAGTACCTTAAAAACACATAAAACCCCATAAACATCCCCTGATAGCCCCGATCTGCGTGAACAACATATCCGAAAATCACCCAAATTGGTTCAAGGGTTCAGGAATTTCCTGGAAGAAATAGTTTTGACCGACCGTGCACATGGTCCTATGCCCAAAACAGTCCCAGTGAAATCAGCGCTAACAGTCGGTCCAGTTTGGTAGTCTTTTACAGGTTTCCCTGCAGGGCCTGTGGACAGGAGTCTGGCAAGTAGGCTTCCCCAGGAGGTTGTGGCAAATTTGGGTAAAAAGGGGAGTTTGCCACACACTAGTTTAAAATCTCCTCCTACCATCTAGCCATCCTGTCCCCAAGCACTGCAGACCCTCTACCTTTTAGGTGCAATCCATCACGGATATAAAGGTTGCACCCAAGGGCAATGTCAGCCAGTGCCCTAAAAACCCAAAACCCTCATTCCTGCAGCAAGACTTCAGACACGCGTTGACCTCTTTAATCTAACACTGCCTTTCCATGTAAATAGTTTATACAAAGAGCGTCCGTGCAATCTATCCTCTTTCTCCTGATTATATTATACAGTTGCCATGTCACAGTTTCTGTACACTATCCATTCATGTGTGTAGCGGAGAGCTGATATTCCACAGGTTATCTCCACTTATAATCCCAGGGAGGCTCAGGAACAAGTATCACAAATCCATAAAGCAATAATTACAGCAGGCAAAACAATCCACGAATATCCCAATATAAATCCCAATGACTGGATGACACACAGCATTAGGAGCAGAACTGAACTTTTAATCCACACAACCTTCTTTTAAAGCTTTTTCCCATACAAGGGAGGGATTCACATTAATCAGTACAGTATCCAATAGTGTGACTGTTACCGCCCACACATCTCCTCCCCTCAGTGTGACACATAATCCACTTATCCATACTGTAGTTTTACCCGATTTCTGGATGTACCCCAAAACAGTCAGCTAGAATTATATACTGGGTACTCCCTGGTAGCCCTGATCTGGGTGACTAACATATTCAAAATTCACCCAGATCGGACCAGGGGTTTGGGAGTTAGATGGAAGGTGAAATTTGACCGACTGTACACGAGGTAGTATCCAAAAAAGGCTCCATGTGTTTTGGCCTTGCGGTCGGTCTCCGTTCGGGAGTTAAAATACATAGAAATGCTTGCCATCCACAGCTAATCTTACATTCGTATTAATTCCCTTGTTCGGGACATTGATTTTACCGAACGAGGGGCTGGTTGGCCACTCCGTTCGTGAGTTACAGAGCTCTGGAAGTCTCAGCGGTGTTCGGTTGTTTGAGTGTCCGATTTGAGTTCCAGACACTCGACAACCAAACACAGCTGAGATTTTCTTGCGTAAGATGGACGCCGCCACGCGGTTCGTATGCCGAACGGCGACCACACAGATACATACAAGGTAACGATTTCACGGTCAATTAGGTTGCAGTTACAGAGTGTGAAAGCTTAATGAGGTGCACACTTCTCGCTGGGGTGGTCTGATGGTTCGGTAGTTTTCATTCGTATGAAAAACGGAATGAAAACTACCGAACAATTAGACGACAGCTATATACAATACTGCTACACATAGCAACAATTACACGAAATACATTTGTAAAACGAATTCTTGAGGACAGCCCAATGCCATCTGCTACAATGTGAATAGTTTAGACAGAGAGTGGCCGTGCAATCTATCCTCACTCTCCTGGTTACATCGTACCATTACCGTGTCACTGTTTCCATATCCATTCATGTAAATAGTTTATATAGAGAGCAGCCGTGTAATCTATCCTCTCTCTCCTGGTTACATCATACCATTACCATGTCACTGTTTCCGTACACTATCCATTCATGTAAATAGTTTAATTAGAGAGCGGCCATGCAATCTATCCTCTCTCTCTCTTGGTTATATCATACTGTTACCATGTCACCGTTACCGTACACTATCCATTCATGTAAATAGTTTAAATAGAGAGCAGCCATGCAATCAATCCATGTTACCGTTTCCGTACAACATCCATTCATGTAAATAGCTTATATATAGTTACATAGCTGAAAAGAGACTTGCGTCCGTCAAGTTCAGCCTTCCTCGCATATAGAGAGTGTCTGTGCAATCTATCCTCGGATAGATATATCCTCGGAACCGGGGGATCTGGGTGAACCACATATCCAAAATTCACCCAGATCCGTTCAGTAGTTTGGAAGATACAGCTTAATGCAGATTCCGCAGAACATATACAGGCTATATGAAAAAAAATTACCGTATAATGTGTCCCCTGTTGTATAGTTTAAAACTACTGCAAAATGTCTTTGTGGACCAAATACCGCCGAGATAGCACCATGTAGAAAAGTCAAAACAGTGTCTGTGAGTTAAAATGGCCGCCATCCATTGTTCTCACCATGTGCTTCATCCATTGTTCTCACCATGTGCCTCTGATACATGAAATGGTGGCAACCCAGTAACTCCACAGTATGTCCCCAGATGGTTCTTAAAGGGCCAGCAGCAGCACAACACAAATCCATTATGCCCAAATCATGTCTTTAAAGGGCAATACATCCCAGGGGCCATAGTCACATGGCAGGAGGCTGGCAATCAGTCTTCTCCAATGCCCAGTGGCAAGGTCAGTTTCGCCACATTTCTCCCCTTTCCCAAAAAGACTAACAAGGTATCTGACCTCATGTCGGTCAGTGCCTTGGTTAGTCCAGCAACCCACCCACAAAACAGTTGGTGTTATTGGGGGAATTCGATTGTAAGCTGATTGTATGCTTTTCCTGTTCAGCTGCTTACAGCATTCATATGCTTGAGAGCATTCGTATGGTTCGGTAGTTGTGGTGTCTGCTGCGGTGCTCAGAGTCCTCAGGAAGCGTTAGGAGCATCCTTCAGCGGAGGTACCCAGTCGGGATGCCAGGTGATCCGTTACATTACCGTTACCATGTCACTGATACCGTACATTATCCATTCATGTAAATAGTTTAAATAGAGAGCAACCGTACAAACAATGAGTTCTCTCCTTGTTATATTTTACCGTTACCGTGTCATTGTTTCCGTACACTATCCATTCATGTAAATAGTTTATATAGAGGGCGACTATGCAATCTATCCTGTCTCTTAGTTTTATTGTACCGTTACCATGTTACCATTTCTGTACACTATCCATTCAAGTTAATAGATTATACAGAGAGGAGCCGTGCAATCTATCCTCTCTATCCTGGTTACCATGTCACTGATACCGTACATTATCCATTCATGTAAATAGTTTAAATAGAGAGCAACCGTACAAACAATGAGTTCTCTCCTTGTTATATTTTACCGTTACCGTGTCATTGTTTCCGTACACTATCCATTCATGTAAATAGTTTATATAGAGGGCGACTATGCAATCTATCCTGTCTCTTAGTTTTATTGTACCGTTACCATGTTACCATTTCTGTACACTATCCATTCAAGTTAATAGATTATACAGAGAGTGGCCGTGCAATCTATTCTCTCTCTCTTAGTTATATCGTACCATTACCGTGTCACCATTTCCGTACACTATCCATTCATGTAAATTGGTTATACAGAGAGGAGCCGTGCAATCTATCCTCTCTATCCTGGTTACCATGTCACCGATATGTACACTATCCATTCATGTAAATAGTTTAAATAGAGAGCAACCGTGCAAACAATGAGTTCTCTCCTTGTTATATTTTACCGTTACCGTGTCATTGTTTCCGTACACTATCCATTCATGTAAATAGTTTATATAGAGGGCGACTATGCAATCTATCCTCTCTCTTAGTTTTATTGTACCGTTACCATGTTACCATTTCTGTACAGTATCCATTCAAGTTAATAGATTATACAGAGAGTGGCCGTGCAATCTATTCTCTCTCTCTTAGTTATATCGTACCATTACCGTGTCACCATTTCCGTACACTATCCATTCATGTAAATTGGTTATACAGAGAGGAGCCATGCAATCTATCCTCTCTATCCTGGTTATATAGTACTGTTACCATGTCACCGATATGTACACTATCCATTCATGTAAATAGTTTAAATAGAGAGCAACTGTGCAATCTATCCTCTCTCTCTCTTTGTTATATCGTACCGTTACTGTGTCACCGTTACCGTACACTATCCATTCATGTAAATGGACGTGCAATCTATCCTCTCTCTCCTGGTTATATTATACCGTTACCATGTCACCATTTCCATATGCTATCCATTCATGTAAATTGGTTATACAGAGAGCAGCCATGCAATCTAACCTCTCTCTTGGTTATATTGTACCATTACCATGTTACCGTTTACGTACACTATCCATTCATTTAAATGGTTTATATAGATAGCAGCCGTGCAATATATCCTCTCTATCCTGGTTATATTATACCGTTGCCATGTCACTGTTTCCATACACTATCCATTCATGTAAATAGGTTTTGCAGAGAGCGGCCGTGTAATCTGTCCTCTATCTCTTGGTTATATCGTACTGTTACCATGTCACCGTGTAGCGGAATGGGCTTCGCCACAGTACCTTCCTTTTGCTAAGGGCTGTCCAACCACCATATTTGTTACTACATTTCAGTTACTTGCCCTGTTGGTTACATGAAGATACAAGTAACACTGTAATATTAACTCTCATTCGTCTGGTTGCTTGGTAGGAATCCTATTTCAACAATTTTTCACCATACTGTTCGACAAACGAATAACCAGGTCACCCAGGAGAGCACGGCCCAGGTTCCAGCCAACCAGCTCCATTCAGTGCCATAACTGCAAAAAGTGGGGGCATATTAAAAGAGACTGCCGACAGAACTGGCACCGAGCAACCTGGATCAGACCGGGTTCACCACCACCACCACCACTGCATGCCGCCGCTCACTACTACCAAGCGGAAGTGCCCATCTTCTATCCTAACCCAGCACCCGTTCCAGTGTCCACAGTTGAACAGTGGGAAGTCCTGCACGAAGCAGATCCGCTCCAAGCCGATGCAGACAACTGCCAGCACCACCGGCAAACAGGGGAAGGAGGTTCAAGGACTTCGGGTAGCCGGGGGGACAGTATACCGGCTACCCACTGCAAGGGTTCATTTGGTCAGGTTGATGCCCAATTTATCGGCTGAGGTTTTGTTGGGGAATGACTTGGGGAAGCTCACCTCTGCATTTGAGCCACAACCCCCACCAGGAGAAGCATATCCCATGGTTACCCGGCAACCGTCCTGCACCCTGGACCAAAACTCACAGGTTCAGGTAAGAGAAAAGCCTAGAGTGTTTGCCCCGGGCTGCGCCCACTGAGTTTGAAGCAAAGGTGATCACAGACCTCACACTACAGATTTATAGAGATAAAGTCACCTCTGAACAGCTAGGAGTAGAGGGGGAAAGATTTGTGTGGGACAAAAAGTTACTGTACAGGGAATCAGAGAAGTTAGTAGCTAGGTCCGACCCGATCATTATTAGGCAGTTAGTGGTAACCCAGAGGTACTGGCAGGAGCTGCTCCGGATAGCGCATGATATCCCGCTATCCGGGCATTTAGGGGTAAGTAGCACCCGCTTTTGGCCTGGGGTCAGTCACGAAGTCAGAAGGTATTGCCAGACATGTGATACCTGCCAGAGGGTGGGTAAGAGGGGGGGATTGCCCTGTGACTATGGCCCCTGGGGTGTATTGCCTTTTAAAAACACTATTTGTGCATATTGGCACTAACACAATGCCCCTTTAAACTTTCAAAGTGGTCGAAGTGGAACTTCGAACTACGGAACAGCCGGACCACACACAAGTGGAGTGTGCAGCCAATGTACCTCCCAGACTGGGAGCTAAACCGCAGCCTAATTGACGAACGGCTGAGTGTTCGTCGTTCGTATAGTCAAACACGTGGCGGTGGCCATTTTGTTTAGTCGAATGTGTTCAGCTGTGTTTTGTCGTCAAGTTCATGGAACTCAAATCAGACTTGCGACAGCATGAACACCACTGAACTTTACCTTCTCTGGACCTTTCGACGCTTCAACGGGAGTCGAACAACGTTCGACAATTTGAACGCCACTTTAACATTGGCTATTTGCACGAACGGCTCCCGTTCGACTATTTGAACTTAACTTAGCCATTGGAAATAGACCAGCCGCACAGCCAAATTCTCTGGAACTGTTTTGGGCATGAAATCATGCGTGCGGTCGGTCAAAACAGACTTCCATAAAACTTTTGAACCCCTGTTCTGATCTGGGTGATTTTTGGATATGTTGTTCACTTAGATCAGGACCATTTATGGGGATATGTGGTGTTTTCTGAAAAATATGTTTTTTCTGCTTGGGGATAATTGAGTTAATTATAGTATCTTACTCAATTATCTCCCAAGCAGAGGGGAGGGTTTGTGTACCTTATCTGGGAGTGTCTAACTGTACAATACTGTTTTGATTGGCTTTGTGACTTGTGTCCTGTGCCCCACAAGGTCCACTTGTGTGTATAAAAGACCAAACTGTTCAATAAGCCCTCAGATCTGCTGAGTAGAGCTGAGCGGACTCCTGGATGTTCGGGTCCGGCCGAACTTTGAAAAAAAGTCCGGGTTCGGGCTCGAACTTGACCCCAAACCCGAACCCCATTGAAGTCAATGGGGACCCGAACTTTTGGCCACAAAAATGCCTCTAAAAACGTAATGGAAAGGGCTAGAGGGCTGCAAAAAATGGGGGTAAGAGTAGGACAAGTGCCCTGCAAACAAATGTAAATAGGGAAATCACTTAAAATAACATAAAAATTAAAAATACAGCTGAGCCATAAAATAGCACTAGATGGAATCTTTAATTTTAGCTTTGGAAGAACATAAATCAAAATCTAAAACATGGCTGTCAGGAGGATCACCACAATTATCCATTTGAGAGAGGGTTGGAGTGCAGGGTATTCTCTTTCATTGTTCAAACTGAGCTCAACTCCTGATGCATGGAGAAAAGGCCTTCACAAGCCTCTGCTATTGTGTACATAGTTTACACTAAGTGACCCATGGGTTGAGGAGGCGGTGACCATGGCGGTGTAGGTGGAAGTTGGAGGGGGAGGAGGTAGCCAACACTGTTATATATATATATATATATATATATATATATATATATATATATATATATATATATTTTTATTTTTTTATTTTTTTTTTTTATTGGGGTAGCCCCCAAAATATTAGGACATATAAAAAAAGAAACATTTGCGGCCTGCGGTGCATTTCTTGCAGTCCTGATGCATGGAGAAATGTTCAACTCCTGATGCGTGTACATAGTTTATACTAAGTGACCCATAGGTTGAGGAGGCAGTGACCGTGGCGGTGTAGGTGAAAGCGGCCGTGGAGGAGGAGGAGGAGGTTGCTAACAATGTTTTTTATTTTTTAATTTTTTTTATTGGGTTAGCCCCCAAAATATTGGGACAAATAAAAAGAGAAAACAAAGAATAAGTGCACTTGAGTATGACAATGGCTGGGTAAGGCCGGTATAAATGTCTATTCTGCACAAGGTATAGACAAGTCTGGTGGGATCCATGCCTGGTTTAATAAACGTGAGCTTGTCCACGTTGGCTGTGGACAGGCGGCTGCGCTTGTCTATGATAACGCTCCCTGCCGTGCTAAACACACGTTCAGACAATACACTGGCTGCAGGGCAGGCCAGCACCTCCAAGGCATAAAGGGCAAGCTCAGGCCATGTGCCCAATTTGGAGAAGTTGAATGGGGCAGACCTATCAGTCAGTACGTGTAGGCGTGTGCACATGTACTGTTCCACCATGTTGCTGAAATGCTGCCTCCTGCTAAGACGTTCCATATCAGATGGTGGTGCTGGTTGTTGTGGCGTGCTGACAAAGCTTTTACACATTTCAGCCATGCTAACCCTGCCTTCTGCTGGCGGTGCCCAAGCTGTGTTGGCGACCTCTTCCTCCTCCTCTGCCTTCGCCTTGTGCTTCCATTGAGCCCCCGGTGTCAGTTGGGAATGCCCTCAGCAGCGCGTCTACCAGCGTGCACTTGTAGTCACGCATCTTCCGATCACGCTCCAGTGAGGGAATTAAGGACGGCACGTTGTCCTTGTAACGTGGATCCAGCAGGGTGGCCACCCAGTAATCAGCACAAGTTAGAATGTGGGCAACTCGGCAGTGGTTGTGCAGGCATGTAGTCGCTCATGTGTGCCAGGCTGCCCAGAGGCATGGACATGGACAAGCTGACAGTTGCAGAAGAGGAATCAGTCAGGAGCTGTTAACAGTGTAATTGATACGCTTTTATAAAGAAGTGGGTTTTTAACGATTTTTTGAAGGAGTGGAGACTGGGTGAGCATCTAACGGAGGAGGGAAGCGAGTTCCACAGGAATGGTGCAGCCCTCGAGAAATCTTAAAGGCGAGCATCAGAGGTGGGAGTATGGACAGAAGACTGAAGCGGGTCTAGCAGAGAGTTGGACTCGAGGAAGTCTGTCAATCTCGCATACACAATTTTTTCAAGGATCTTGGATGCAAAAGGCAGTAATGAGATAGGATGATAGTTGGATGGGGAGTTAGGGTCAAGATTGGGCTTCTTTAGAATTGGGGTTACAGTCTTCATCAGATCGTAAGGGCCTAGACGGGACATACTTGTGTATAAGGGAGGATGGATAGGTGGGAGCAGCATTATGTAGAGATTTGAAAGCAAGAACCAGAATATTAAATTGAGCTATATATTTTATAGGAAGCCAATGTAGGGACTGACAGAAGGGTGAGGCATGGGAGGTGCGGGCGGACAGGAAGATGAGCCTCGCCGCCGCATTCATTATGCACTGTAACGGCGCTAGTTGGGAACACGTAAGACCACTGAGAAGCGGATTACAGTAGTCAAGCCGAGAAAGGACAGTGGAATGGACCAACACCTTAGTCGCATCTGGTGTTAAGTAGGGGCGGATGTGCGCAATGCTTTTGAGATGGAAATGACTGGATTTGGCGATAGATTGAACATGAGGCTTGAAGGAGAGGTCGGAGTCAAAGAGAACACCAAGGCACCATTGACTTGGAGGGAGACAGACACAGGAGTAACAACAATTGAGGAAGGAAAGACCAGAATTTCAGTTTTGGTCAAGTTTAGTTTAAGGAAGTGGGCAGCCATCCAGTTAGAAACAGCAGATAGGCAGTCAATGAAACTAGTCAAGAGGGATGGGGAGAGATCAGGAGAGGACAGGTAGATTTGCATGTCATCTGCATAGAAATGATATTGGAAGCCAAAGGAGCTAATGAGTTTACTAAGGGAGGAAGTATAGATGGAGAACAGTAGGGGACCAAGGACTGAACCTTGGGGGACACCAACAGAGAGGAGTTGGGGAGAAGAAACAGAGCCAGAGAAAGAAACACTGAAAGGGCGCTGGGAGAGGTAAGAGGAGCACCAGGAGAGAGCAATATCTTGTAGACTGATATTGCGGAGGATGAGAAGAAGCTGTTGATGATCAACAGTGTCAAAAGCCGCAGACAGGTCAAGGAGAATTAGGATAGAATAGTGACCACGAGATTTTGCAGCGAGTAGATCATTGGATACTTTGGTCAGTGCCGTTTCCACAGAGTGCTTAGCGCGGAAACCAGACTGAAGCGGGTCTAGCAGAGAGTTGGACTCGAGGAAGTCTGTCAATCTCGCATACACAATTTTTTCAAGGATCTTGGATGCAAAAGGCAGTAATGAGATAGGATGATAGTTGGATGGGGAGTTAGGGTCAAGATTGGGCTTCTTTAGAATTGGGGTTACAGTTGCATGTTTGAAGGGCAATGGAAATATACCAGAGGAGAGAGAGAGATTGAGAATTTTAGTGAGAGGTGGAGAAAGAGAAGAAAACAGAGTACGGATGAGATGCAAGGGAATTGGATCTAGGGAGCAGGTGGTGGGGCGGGAGGACTGGAGCAGAGCAGAAACCTCTTCCAATGTAGCGGGTGCGAATGAACATAGAACAGCAGAGGGAGTGAAGTTAGGGGAAGTATTGTAAGTGGAAGAAGAAAGATGAGAGATCTCTTCTCTGATTGTAGAGATATTGTCAGTGAAGTGAGTTGCAAAGTCTGAGGCGGTCAAGTTAGTAGGTGGAGGAGGAACAGCAGGGCGAAGAAGAGAGTTAAATGTGTGAAATAGTCGTTTGAGTTCGCAGGAGAGTGTGGTTATGAGGGTATTGAAGTAATTAACTTTTGCAGAAGAAAGAACCAAGCTGTATGAGCTCAGCATAAATTTATAGTGGAGAAAGTCAGATGCACAGTGAGACTTTCTCCAACAGCGTTCAGTAGTTAGTTTTAGCACCAAAACAATTAGAATGTTTACAACTGCATTGTAATCGCACTATTTGACGCTTCTATTTGACTCTCAGATATGAAGAGCATGCCCAATATGTACTATTTAGCAGTTTAGCAGCAAAACAATTAGAATGTTTACAATTGCGCTGTAACCGCACTATTTGACGCTTCTATTTGACTCTCAGATATGAAGTGCAGACACCAAATGTACTATTTAGCAGTTTAGCACCCAGAAAATAAGAATGTTTACAATTGCGCTGTAATCGTACTATTTGACGATTCCATTTTGACTCTCAGATATGAAGAGCATGCCCCCATTTTTTTTTATTCTTTATTTTTGAATTCAGGCATGGAGCGTGTCATCTTTACAATACAATGGCAGCAAATAACCATATATCATTTCGTTAACATATCGTATTATACGGAGTTATCGAGCACTACATGTGTTTATACCTCCTCTCTTACTTTGCCCATTTTCACGTTGAACCGGTATTTCTGGGTATATACCGCAGTTGATTACCTTTCAATATGTGTGTTTACCATACGCTTACTGTGCGGGTCTGTTAGAGGGCCTTCTCAGGTGAGCCTATACCTTGTTATATACGGTATGTATGCGTTCTACTACTGCTGTGGGTCCTTGCTATCCCCATAGTGGCGGGGACTTTTCGTGCCCGTGAGATGCCCGCGGTCTTACTTTTAGCTGTTTAAATTATAGCTCCATACCGAACTTGTTTGTAGGGTAAATGGGGGAAGGGTGTGGGGGTGGGGGGGAAGGTGTGGGGGTGGGGGGGAGGGTGTAGGGGTGGGATGGAGGGGGGGGATTCTACCGGATGCGCCCACCGCACACGCGAGGCAATGATGCGTCGCCCAGCCCTGCTGGTGTGTCTCATGGCGTCTGTGCCGTCCTGTCCATATAGGCCTCCCATGGTTGCCACACTTTTGAGAAGGTGCCCATGGTGTTCCGAATCTGCGCTGTCAATTTGTCCATTAGGCAGTTGTCCTTTATTTTGTGAATTACTTTGTGTATAGGGGGGGCGTCCGGGCTGAGCCATTGTTGGGTCAGCGCTCTTCTGGCTGCTTAGGTCATTTTATTAACTAGTTTCTGTTCTCTTGCCGTCAAGTCATCTTGCGGTTTAGCTAGCAGTTAGGTCCATGGTCTTTGTGTATTGGTCGTGCTAGTACCGTCGTCATCAGCTTCTCTATGTCCGACCAGTATCTAGCCACTTTGGGGCACGTCCACCACATGTGGACCGATGAACCCCGCTCTCCGCAGCCCCTCCAGCATGTGTCCGTGGTGGTTTTCCCCATTCTAAATAATTTGGCTGGTGTGGTGTACCACCTCAGGAGGGTTTTGTATGCCTGTTCCTGAAGTGTTACACAAACGGACACCTTCGCTGCTGCTTCCCATATGTCCCTCCAGTCCTCCCCTTCCAATGTCTGGTGTAGAGCCTTTTCCCATTGGGTGACGTAATTAAGGGATTCTGCGTCTCTATCTGGGGCGCTAAGTTGTGCATATAATGTGGTGATCAGGCCCTTACATGTTGATTCTGTGATACACAGTTTCTCATAGCTGGTTAGTGGGGCCCTAGCTGCCTTTCGTATTCTGGGGCGTTTCGCGAAATCGCGTAGTTGGATGTATCTAAATAGGTCTCTTGTTTGCAGCGGTGCAGTTTGTTTTAGCTCCTCAAACGATTTGAATGTGTCCCCATTGTATAAATGGTAGTACCTTTGTAGGCCTGTGTATTCCAACCCTTTAAAGTCTTGTGCCCTTAAGCCTGGTGGGTACGCTTTATTTCTCAGATATGGGGTGAGGGTGAACTTGTCAGTGCGTATTTATGTGCGGTGGCGTCCCATATTCTGATGGAATTAGTTATGGCTGGGCAGCTTGTGCGCAGTGCTGGTCTGTCTAATTTTGGGACCCAAATCCAATATTGAGGGAGGTCCGATCCCATCATTAGGGACTCCAAGTCTGCCCATCTGCGTGCCTCTGGGGGTGAGTGCCACTATTATTTGGGCTAATTGTGCTGATAGGTAGTATAAGTGGAAGTTGGGCAGACCCAATACCCCAGTCCTTTTGGTCGGTAGAGCGTGTGTCGGGCTATTCTATGCCTTTTGTGTGCCCATATAAACTTGTCTATTGTAGTTGGAGATCCCCTTTTGTGTCTTTGATGGGCAGTGCCTGGAACAGGAACAGCATCCTCGGCAAAACATTCATTTTGATAGCGTGGAGACTACCGATCCACGAGATCGGCTTTTCATGCCATTTTTCTAGGTCTTTAATTAATGTTTTTATCATTGGTTTGTAATTTTCCTGAAATAGTCGTGTGGTGTCCGTTGTTAATCGTACTCCCAGGTATTTTATGTGCAGGTGGTTAAGTTTGATATGTGCCGTTTTCCCTAGCAGCGCCGCGTCCTCTGCCGTCAACCCCAGCGGCAAGGCCTCCGATTTTCCCAGATTTATTTTATAGCCCGATACCTGCGTAAATTCCCCCAATAGATGGATCAGGTTCGGGAGGGAGCTTTTCACATCTGTGAGTGTTAATAGGATATCATCCGCGTATGCGGATACCTTAAATTTTTCTGTGGCTACTGTCAGCCCTGTTATTTTGGGATGTTCCCTGATCTTGTGCAGGAGGTGTTCTAGGGCCAATATAAACAGAAGTGGCGAGAGCGGGCAGCCCTGTCGTGTGCCATTGTTTAGCTTGAATGGTTTCGGGGTCGCTCCTGGTGTGGCAATCTGAGCCTGTGGATTCGTATACAATGCTCTAACCGCTGTGATGTAGTTGTCTGGTAGGCCGATATGGCGCAAGAGGGCGAATAAGTAATGCCATTGGATCCTGTCGAAGGCCTTCTTTGCATCCAATGAAAGGACGAGAGAAGGTGTTCGGGTCTGCCCGGCCCACCAGATCAGGTCCACCACCCGCCGGGTGTTTTCGTATAGTTGCCTGGTAGGTACGAAGCCCACCTGGTCCGCATGAACCAATCTGGGCAGAATATGTCCCAGCCTGGTGGCCAGGATTCTAGCATATATTTTAGTGTCAACATTGATTAGGGAAATGGGGCGGTAATTGGTTACTTTCGTTTCGTCTCGCCCCGGCTTTGGGATTAGTTTCACCGCAGCCGTGGCCAGCTCCGCATTGGGTCGCCCCCCTTCCATCCATTCCTGATACATTGCAGTTCTACCCGTAGTGTTTTATAATAGACCCCATCGAATCCATCTGGACCCGGAGCTCTATTGCCCTCTATCGCCCCTATGGCCCTTTCCACCTCCTCTATTGTGATGGGTGCCTGCAGTTCAATGACGTCTTCCCTAGTGGACCTGGGGACTTTTACCCCCTCCAGGAATCTTGCTACTTCCTCTACATGTTCCCTGTTTGTGCCGTCCAGTCCGGGCGAATGGTTATATAGTTTTTGTAAAAAGTTTGTGAATTCCTCTGCAATTGTCTGTGGGGATGTGAGGGTTTGGCCCCTGTCGTTAGTGACGGACGTAATGTGCTTATGTTTTTGTTTGGGTCTGAGAGCCCTAGCTAACAACGTGTCCATCTTATTGGACTTCTCATAGAAGAGTCTTCTCGAACGGGTGAGATTCTCATCGAAGAAGAGGTCCTTCAGGGTACGTCTGATATTCTGTATATCGTCTAACTTGTTCTGTGTTGTATTCTGTTTATGTTGCATTTCCTTCGTACGCAGTGCTGTGTGCAGTTCTGTGAGCTTGGCTAATTTTTGTTTTTTAAGGTGAGTCGCTATTTTTATTATGGTCCCCCTCAGAACTGCCTTATGGGCCACCCATATTGTGGTCGAGGATAAGTCCTCAGTGGCGTTTAGCTGGAAGTAGTTGGTTATTTCGGTCTGGAGCCTCCGGGTTTTTAAGAAGGGAGTTATTTAGTCTCCAGCTCCCTGGGGTCTGTGGTCCTGGTGTCTAAAGGGTTAGTTTGATGTCCAAAAAACGTAATGTTCGGTACAAATCCAAACTTTACAGTCCGGGTTCGCTCAACTCTACTGCTGAGTTCCTGTTTTACCCTCAACATAAAGCCTTGTCTCATGTGTGGAGGGAAAGGTTGCATCTACCCTGGGGATTGCTATATCACTATACTCCCCAGGGATTATAATCACTAAGCTTGTGACGAACTACACTTCGCCACTGGCTTTTGGAGAGGCCTGCTTGCCAGCCTCTTGCCCTGTGACTATGGCCCTTGGGGATACAGCCAAAGTGCTGGAGTAGTCGAAGTGGCCGCCATTCGTATAGTCGAACAAGTGGAGGCGGCCATCTTGTTTAGCCGAACTCGGCCAGCAATGTTTTACCATTGCTTTCATGGAACTCAAATCGGACACGCGAGGGCACGAACACGACTGAACTTTACCTTTTATGGACACTTTGACGGAAGTCAAACGGCATTCAACAATTCGACTTTAACTTTGGCTATTTGCATGAACGGCCCCCGTTCGTGCATTCGAACGGAACTTAACTAATGGAAATTGACCAACAGCACAGCCAAAATCTTTGGAACTATTTTGGGCATGAAAGCAATGCTTGCGGTCGGTCAAAAGAGACTTCCAGAAAACTGCCACCCCTGCTCTGATCTGGGTGATTTTTGCATATGTTGTTCACCCAGATCAGGGATGTATAATTTGTGGGGATTTGGGCAAAAATGTATGTTTTCTGCCTGTGGTACGTTGTATTCGTTAATTTTATTACAGGCAGAGGGGAGGGTTTGTGTACAGTAACTGGGAGTGTTCAAATGTAAAAACTCTGTTTTTATTGGATTGTGCATTTCATGTCCTGTGCCCCACAAGGTCCACATGGGCGGTAACGTTGTGGGGAAATACCATAGGCGTGCGCACGGGGTGTGCTTGGGCACACCCTAATCCCCGCGGCACGCCTATGGAGTGAGACCAGCAGGGGAGATCTCAGGATCTCCCCTGTCGGTCCATGCAGAGCCTCCCCTGTCGGCTCTGCTCTCAGCCTCCCTCCCCACTGCAGCATGGAGGTAGGCAGGAAAGGACCCGGGGAGCTCAACCAGCAGTTCCGCCGGGTTTCTCTCGTGAGTTCTGAGCATTGCCGCGGCAACGCTCAAATCTCGCGAGAGTGAACTCTAGCCCCACAGGCTAGAGTTCACTCTCCACTGGACCACCAGGGAAAGCAGCAGGAAAAAGAATCCCCCCATAAGGTAAGAAGGGAGGGGGGATATTAAGTAATGAACCCCCACCTCCACCCCCCACACACATACAGCACACACACATACAGCACCCACACACATACAGCACCTACACACATACAGAACACACACACATACAGCGCACACATACAGCACACACACACAACACACACATACAGCACACACACACATACAGCACACACACATAAAGCACCCACGCACATACAGTACCCTCACACCCATACAGCACCCACAAACACACACAGCACCTTCACACATACAGCACCCACACACACAGCACCTTCACCCATACAGCACCCACAAACACACACAGCACCTTCACACATACAGCACCCACACACATACAGCACCCACACACACACAGCATCCACACACATACAGCACCCTCAAACACAGAGCACAGAAACAGCACCCTCACACACACAGCACACTAACAGGACCCTAACAAACACACACACACACACCCTCACACACATACAGCACCCTTACACACACAACACCCTCAAACCACCCTCACACACAGCAGTGTATGTATGTGTGTGTGTGTGTATATATAATGTATGATCATATAATGTAACTAAACCCCCATTATTTTTGCCTAGTTAGGTGTTTTAAAAAAACTAATAAAATCTTTCAACATTGAAGTTGCTGTTTAGTGGATAGGTGAGTGCGCTGGATCTTGTGTTTTATATATATATACACACACACATACATATACACTAGCTGGACCCTAGTTCATTAAGCTGAAGTGGTCTGGGTGCCTAGAGTGGTCCTTTAAATATATATATATGTTATGGACAGATGAATTAGAATAAAATGGCTATTTACTAATGTCTATTTATTCTGTGTTCACTATGTTAAAACTGGCTGCTAGAGTAAATATTCCCTTCCCCCCCTACAATGTGTTCAGTTGCTATTTCCTATGTAAATTCCTCATCCTGCTAACATCCCCCTTCCCATACAGAGCAGGGCTTGTGTAACCAAAATTCCTGTGTTAACAGCTTCCTTTACTAACTCCGCCCCCACTTCCTTTGTGCCAGTTAACAGCTATATGCCACGTGTAACAAAATGGAGAATCACTGTTAAAGTAACTGAAAGAAACTACTCACTCCCCCTCCCATTGTGTATCCAGGAGCTGGAATATAGGCGGGAGAAGTCTGTAATGACGACACTACATCCTGTAGGGGGGGTTTAGACAAGAATCCTTAGACTGTTAACCAATTGTTGAATGTATATTGTATGTTTAACTGTGACTCTGTACATGACGTATTTCTGCTTTAAAAGGAACTCCCACTCCAGGGAATAAAGGCATTCCTTGGTTTTTCACTGATCAGAAACTTTGTCTCCGGTGTGAATTACTTCTAGGGAAAGCGTGCACGCATTAATCAATCAATTTGGAAGGTGTAGATAGACAAATTATCAACGTTTTCTTTGATCTAAATCATATATATTATTTAATATATATTCTTACTCAGCATACTTCAAATATGAACACTCTCAAAAATCATACAAATTCCTCCAGTTAGTCGGAAGTCCTTTGTGACCGACCGCAAGCACATTTTCATGCCCAAAACAGTTCCAGAGATTCAGGCTGTGCGGCCGGTCTATTTCCTATGTTAAAGTCAGTTCAAACAGACGAACGACAACCATTTCAATTGTCGAATGAACTGTCGAATGGCGTTCGAATTGTCAAATGCATTGAAGTCTGGACAAGGTAAAACTTCAGCTGAATTAAAGATAGCCGCCACCACGTGTTCATCTGTACGAACGGCGGCCACCCATCGGTCGGTAATTTACCTACAGCAGCCTTCCAGCCTGGGAGATAAATTGATGGCACACTTCCACTTCTGTGTGGCCCGCCTATACAGTACTTGGTTTAGTAAGCCCCATTTACTGAATCAAGTGGGAAAAAAGGCATGAACAAGTTATTTTACAGGTCTGGGGACATAGTCTTAAAGGGGCATTGTTCACCAAAGTCACTGTAACGGATCACCTGGCACCCCGACTGGATACCTCCGTTGAAGGATGCTCCTAGTGCTTCCTGAGGACTCCAAGCACTGCAGCAGACACCACAACCACCGAATTGGAGAAGCATATGAATGTTGTATACAGCCGAATAGGAAAAACCATGCGAATAGGTTTACACTCCTAGCAGTCAAACTGGAACAGCATACAATAAATCCTCCCCCAATAATGAGACGACACTTCACTTTGAGGGTTAAGCAGGAACTCCCTGGACTGGCACATACAGCCTCTTTTATTCCCAATCCACAAACTTAGTACTGCCTGTTACGGTTGCCTCCAGGCTGGCTGGAAGTTGGACCGTAGAAAAGGATGCTCCTAGCGCTCACCAAAGGACCATCAGCACCGTAGACACCATAACTACTGCATAGCCACCATAAGTACTGCAGACTCCACGAACCACCGCTGCTGGGCTGGTATCTCGCCGTCTGCTCTATGCCCTGGACCCACGACCAGGCTCCAGGTTGCAGTAGGTGAACCTCTTCCTTCTGCAGAGTGAAGCAGGATCAGGAACAAGAGCTCTTACAAGAGCTCAGTAGCTAAGGGAGTATGAAGAGCATAGCAATCCCTGTAGTGATTATAGCTGTCCCCTACAAACATGAGTCAAGGCTGCAAGTTAGAGGGTCAAGAAGATCTGATGTTTAATGGCACACACTCTGCTTTTATGAGATTCTGCCCATGCAAGGGAGACACCCACATAATTAGCAGTATAACCAATCGGAACAATATACATTCGGGGAAATTCCCATCCCTCAGATAATCACATAACATAATTAAAACAGAACAGTAAAAATACAGTTTTTATACATGTACTATAACTTCCAAACTACACATCCAATCTTCATAAAAATTACATATTTGGAATCAATCCATTCAGGGGAGCAACATATTAAAAATCAGATCAGACAAGGGGTTCAAAAGTTAGCAAAAGTATCTTTTGGGGCCTGGCTGGCAGCATGGTTTTCTGGCCCAAACCGGTTTTACAGAGGCCTCTATCCTGGACAATGGGGAAAGTAATCCAATTATCCAGGGATAGAGGCAGACTCCATTAACCACATGTTAGCAAAAGACAGCAAAAGACACAAAAATGCATAACTCCTATTGAACTGAACAGAACCCCCACATTCAACCTATCCCCAGATGGCTTGGATCTGAGCGCTCAATATATCCAAACAGCGCTCAGATCCCACAAATACAGTCAAATCGCCATACACACTAGGTCCAAAGTCATGGGGCAGAAGGCTGGCAATTAGGCTTCTCCATAACACAGGGAAGCAGGGCAATTTGTCAAATAAAATAACAGTTACAAATGGCAGTTTGTAACACTGCCCACAGGGTTTTACATAACAACCAATAACACACGTACATTACAGAAAGACACTCCCACACAAAATCCTCCCCTCTGGCTGTGATATGATTACTGAACACAATGGTTAATCTAATTATCACAGCCAGAGAAATACAGTTTTTCCACATTATTCATAACTTGAAAAGTATGCATCACATTCACATAAATCACATTCACATTACATTTTCAGAATCAGCATACTCCAAATACAAACATATGTCAAAATCATACATATTGGTCAAGTGGTTCAAAAGTTAAGGAAAAGTCCTCTTTGATCAAATGCAGCATGGCTTTTCTGCCCAAAACCAGTTCCACAGAGTCTTCTATCCTGGAGATAATTGGGGAAGTAATCCAATTATCTCCAGGACAGAGGCAAAACTCCATTAGCCACATGGCAGCAAAAGACAATAAAACACATAAAACATATAACTGTGCAGCCATTGCACAAAACAGGTACATTCAACATATCCCCAGATAGCTCAGATCTGAGCGCACATTATTACTGAATGGCGCTCAGAGCACACACATACAGTTCAATTGCCATGGAGCCAAAGTCTTTCCCATAGTCTTTCATTATACAAATGGGCTCCATGGCATAGCTATCTGGGTAACACTGCTCACATAGGGAAAGTACCGAAAGACCCAGCTTTTGGGTCTTTGCAGGGGAAAATCCATCCTTTCAACATGGGGCCATAGTCACAGGGCAGGAGGCCGGCAATCAGTCTTCTCCAATGCCCAGTGGCGAGGCTGGTTCCGCCACAGTCACAATATGTCCCCAGACGGTTCTTAAAGGTCCATACACATCAGGTTCATAGTCATGGGGCAGAAGGCTGGCAATGAGGCTTCTCCATAATACAGGAAAGCAGGGCAATTTGTCGCATAAAATAAAAGTTACAAAAGGCATTTTGTAACAATAGTCCCTTAGCTTCACTGAGCTCTTGTAAGAGCTTGTTCCTGTTCCTGCTACTCTCTCTGGGGAAAGAGAGGTTCACCCACTGGAACCTGGAGCTTTGTCACAGGTCCAGGGTGGGTAGGAGACTGCGAGACCCCAACCAAGCTGCGGCGGATTGTGGGGTCTGCGGTGGTTATTGTGTCTGGTGCGGTGCTGATGGTCCTTGATGAGTGCTTGGAGCATCCTTTCTACGGTCCAACCCTCAGCTAGCCTGGGGCAACCGTAACAAAGCTCTTTTAAGAGCTTATTCCTGCTACTCTCTCTTGGAGGAGAGGTTCACCCACTGGAACCTGGAGCCCTGTTGTAGGTCCAGGGTGGGTAGAGGACGGCGAGTTCCCAGCCAAGCTGTAATGCTGGATGTGGGGACTGCGGTGCTGATGGTGTCTGGTGAAGTGCTTGGAGTCCTCGGGGAGCACTAGGAGCAACCGTCGGCGGAGGTACCCAAGCAGGGTACAGGAAGCTCTGTTACACACAGGATTCTCCCCCTTTGAGTTACTATTTGGGAGACAGGTAAGGGGACCCTTAGACCTTATCCGGGAACATTAGGAGGGAGAACGTAGCCAGGATGGTACCCCCATCGTGTCATATGTGCTGGAGTTCAGGGACCGACTGGAGGAGTTGACTAGAATGGTACGGAGCATCCCAACAGCGCCAGCGCACATGGTACGATCGGGGAGTCAGGGATCGTAACTTCCAGGTAGGACAGAAAGTTTTAGTTTTAAAACCTGTCGGACCTGACAAGCTACAGGCTGCCTGGCAGGGCCCATACAAAGTGATGGAGCAGATATGCGACACCACTTATGTGATCAGCCCGTGCTCTGGGTCGGGAGGGCGACGCATGATCCATGTAAACATGCTAAAGCCCTACAACGAGCGCTCAGAGGAGGTGACAGCGATCTGTGCCCTTGCCTCTGAAGACTTTGACAACCTTCCCCTTCCAGACCTCTCACGGGACAGGAACCAATCTAGTGAAATAGAAGGTCCAGCTGGGAGATCGGTTGAGCCCACAAGAGCGCAGCGAGGTACAGCAACTCTTAAGAGAGAACGTACCTGGACACACTCCTTGGGCAACTCCCCCGGTAGAGACACCCGTTCAACTCCCTATGTGTCAGACCCCTACCGAATCCCTGAGTCGGTACGGGAAAACATGCGCAAGGAGATCCAAGAGATGCTCCAATTGGAGGTAATCGAGTCTTCTGACAGCCCCTGGGCCTCCCCTGTAGTCCTCGTACTGAAACAGGATGGTACGACCTGGTTTTGCGTGTACTACTGCAAGTTTAACGATAAGACCGTGTCAGATGCATACTCCATGCCTAGGATAGATGAGCTATTAGACAGGATGGCCCGGGGCCAATACCTTACAACAATTGATCCTTGTAACAATTGATCCTTGGCAGATCTCCCTGGCCCCTGAAGCCATTCCGAAGTCGACCTTTGTAACGCCATTCGGCTTATACCGTTTAGGATGAAAAACGCTCCGACTACCTTTCAAAGAATGGTGGACTGCCTCCTAGATGGGTTCCAAGACTACACTTGCGGCCCTTTAGATGACATTGCTATCTTTAGCAATAGCTGGCAGGAGCACTTAACCCATATAAGAGTGGTCCTAGATAGAATTAGAGAAGCCAGCTTAACCCTGAAGCCGGCTAAGTGCAGTATAGTCATGGCCGAGGTGCAGTACCTCAAGCACAGAGTAGGATGTGGGCAGCAGAAGCCTGAGCCCGCTAAGGTGAAAGCCGTGGCCGATTGGCCAACTCCCGAAGGTGTTAGCATTTTGTTATATATTTCAATGCACCTCGTGTGCGGTCGGTAAAACTAGGACATCCATAAAACTTTCAAACCCCTGAACCGATCTGCGTGATTTTTCAATATGTTGCTCCCCCAGATCGGGGCTATCAGGGAATGTAGGATAAGTTTTTTGGTTGTTTTCAGAAAAGTATGAAAAGTGTGATTTTTCTGATTTGGGATAATTGAGTTGATACAGTAATTAACTAAATTTTCCCCTGAGCAGAGGGGAGGGATTGTATACAGTATATGGGAGTGTCTTGTAACTTAACTCTGTTTTTACTGGTTGATGTATATTTTTATCAGTGCCCCACAAGGTCCACCTGGGTGGTAACCTTTGGTGCAAAATCTGCATAAAAGGCCAGCCTGGCCATTAAAGGATCAGTTCTGCTTCTGATACAGAGTGTCGTCCAGTTATTGGGAAGGGTGATGGGATATTCGTGGATTATCTTGTATTTATGCCTGCTGTCTTGGAGTTTCCAGCTTGTTTCTGTAGCTATTGGAGTAACCAGCAGAGAAGAAGCCCTGCTACCACTATTCTCCACTACACATCGTTATCGTACACTACGCTATCCATTCATGCAAATAGTTTATATAGAGAGTGGCCGTGCAATCTATCCTCTCTTTCTTGGTTATATCGTACCGTTACTGTATCACAGTTTCTGTACAACAAGCATGTCAAACTCAAAGTCTGGCACGGGCCACATAAACAAGGTTTAAGTTTATGTGGGCCGCAAAAAAGAAATATCTTACATTTTCATAGAAACGTAGGTTTATTTTAAAAAGTACAGTATAAACAAAAACCAGCAACCCCCTCTATTAAATCCCAGTTCCCCCCTCTACCACCCTGGGCCAAATCTGATCCTCCCGCTGACACACACACATATTCACTAACAGACAAACTGACACTCACACACTGACAGACACACACACATACTCACTGAGATACACACTCATACTGACAGACACACACACATACTCACCGACAGACACACACTCACATTCACACTTTACTTTATTGCTCCCTACCTTTTGGAGCCGATGTGGAGCATCTCCCTGAGGTCCTTCTATCTGCTCCTCACTGCTCCCGCGTGCGGTTTAGGGATGCTGGGTGCCAGAATATGACATCATATTCCGGCGCCCGGTTTCACTACAGATAGCGCGAGGAAGCAGGAACACTAAGCTCCCTCGCTGCTGGCCCTCACCCCCGGCCGGGTAAGTGTTAGCAGAGTAGGCACCTGCAATATGGGGAAAGCAGGTGCCTACTCTGCTATAACACCATTATGTACTCGCGGCTCGCTGGGCTGCAAAGATGGGCTGCGAGTTTGACATGCTTGCTGTACACTATCCATTCATGTGCTTACTATTGATTGTTGGTTAATTAGCTAATTAGGGTTGTGATCAGTAGCTTGGCTAATATAGCTTGGTTGCTAATGGTGTTATGGAGACATTCTCAGGCACCAGGTGTAGTGGTGTTGTGGAGTCAGGCTTAGGCTCAGGCACTGAGGGTAGTGGTGTTATGGAGACAGGCTTGTAGACTATGGTGAGGCCTAATAGAAAACAGTTGTTGTTGGGGGATTCTATCATAAGAGGTGTGGAGATGGACAATGGTGGTCTTGTGATATGTCTTCCCAAAGCTACTGCTCACAGAGACAGGAGATGTATTTGTAATATTGTTAAGCGAGCAACGCAGGAAGGGGAATTGGATGTACTTGTCCATCTAGGGTTGCAATGAGGTTTCAGAGGTTAAGGAAGTTTTTAGTGTTTTTGCCAGATATATACTGAAGCGGATGGCATTGGACTGTCCTCCAGGATTGTGTTTAAAAGATTGTTCGTGTGTTTAGCTTACTGTATAATTGAAATTGTATGTGGAATTCGTATGCTTGTTCGGTAGTTTCCATTCATATTTCATACGAATGGAAACTACCGCGTCAATAGACCACCCCAGAGAGAAGTGTGTACCTCATTAAGGTTTTCACACTTCTCTAACCACAGTTAATCAGTGTTTTATTGCTATATGTCGGTGGCCGCCATTCGGTAAGTGAACAAGTGGCGGCGGCCATCTTACACACGAACTCTCAGCGGTGTTTGTTCGTCAAGTGTCTGGAACTCAAATCAGCCACTCGATTACCCTAACACCGCTGAGACTTCCAGAGCTCCAGAACTCCCGAACGGAGGGGCTAATCAACCCCTCGTTCGGTGAATTCAATCTAACGAACAAAGGGATTCCTGCGAACGCAGTATTAGCAATGGATGGCAAAGATTAGTGACTGTTTTACCTCCCGAACGTAGACCGACCGCAGAGCCAAAACACATGGAACCCTTTTCGGCTACCCCTTCGTGTGGTCGGTCAAATAGTTTATTCCCCATAACTCCCGAACCCCTGGTCTGATGTGGGTGAATTTTGAGTATGTCAGGGCTACCAGAGGATGCCACTTAGATCCTTGTATCCCACAGTTTTGGGGTACATCCAGAAAACAGGGAAAACTGTACCAGGAATAAGTGGATTAAGTGTCACACTGAGGAGAGGGAATGTATGTACCACTGAGGGGAGGGAATGTAATTATTGTAAATCCCTCCCTTGCATGGGAGAAACCTTTATAAGGAACTGCTGTGATTAAAAGTTTAGTTCTGCTCCTGTGCTGTGTGTCGTCCAGTCATTGGGATTGTGATTGGGATATTGTTGGAGTATTCTGCCTGCTGGAAATATTACCTTGTGGATTTATAATACTTGTTCCTGAGCCTTACTGGGATCTAAAGTGGAGATAGGCTGTGTAAGACCAGCTCTCCGCTACATATACTGCAGGTTGCTTCCACACTGTCATTCTCTGAAGTTCTGCCTGTGCATAACACTCAGAGCGACAGGCGGATGCGTATTAGGGACTTTAACTTGTGGCTTGGTGAATGGTGTCGGGAGCAAGGATTTGGCTTTATTTCTCATGGTAGCTCTGTTTGGAATGGAAATAAACTGTACAAAAAAGATGGTTTGCATCTTTCTCAAAAGGGAACAAATGTTCTCAGTGAGCACTTCAGAGGTTTTGCTAGTATGAATTTAAACTAGGAGGGGCAAAAGGGTGATAAAACATCAATCCAATTGTCCCCCAAAACAAGGACAGAAGGTGCCTGTAGCAAGTGTGTTAAAAAATTATAAGCTTAGAGTCATGTCTACAAATGCTCGCAGTTTAGGGAATAAGATCCATGAACTTGTGGCAATAATGGCAACTAATAATGTAGATTTAGTCGCTGTTACTGAGAGATGGTATAATGAGAAAAATGACTGGGACATAGCAATACCAGGGTACTCTTTATATAGGAAAGATAGGGAAGGCAAGAAAGGGGGAGGGCTGGCCCTGTATGTGAAGGATAGCAGAAAATCTAGCCTAATAAAAGGTAGTGAGGCAAACAGAGTCCGTTTGGGTTACGTTAGAATTTGGTAATCACACAGGAGAAATAGAAGAGTAAGATATTCTAGTTGAGGAAGTAGCTAAAATGACAATGAAGGGGGAAGATATTATCATGGGTGACTTTAATCTTCCTGATATGTATTGGAAAAGCAAAATCGCCCCTTGCATGGGGACTTGCATAAAAGGCCAGTTGTGGCTACCAATAAACCAGTTCCAGTTTACCCTTAGCCTCATCTCGTGCTTGTAGGGGAAAGCTATACCAGCTATAATCCCTGCTCTTGGGATTGTTCCTTGGATTGCTATAATCACTAGCTCTTTTAAGAGCTACATTGCTATACTCTCTTGGAGGAGAGGTCTTCCCACTGGGAGCTGGATCCAGGTGTTGGTCCAGGATGGAAAGGGACAGCGAGACCCCAGCCAAGCTACTCCGGCTAAGGAGCTACAGTGCTATTGGTGTCCGATGGAGTGCTGGAAGTACTCAGAATTACTAGGAAGCAGTGATTGGCGGAGGCACCCGTTCAGGGTGTCAGATGGTCTGTCACATAATCCAAGCAACTTCATGGAACTAATTTCAGGGATGTACAGAGCCACGAGCCCTGCACTTTAGATGATTTCTCGGGCCCTGTGCACCCGGCTATTTGCAGTGATCCTAGTGGGGACCAGGGGCTATGTCGCAAAGTATGTACCTGTGTACTGTTGGTATCTCCCAGAGTGGAAGATGGCTGTGACGAGACCAATCTTGCCACATTGCATTGGAGGAGCCTGGTTGCCCACCTGCTGCCTTTGGATTATGGACCGGCAGCTAAAGGGTTAATTTTACTGTGCAGAAGGATTTATTTCTCCCTTTCTGCACAGCCGTTCGGTAGATTCTATCTACCGAACAAACAGTTTCTTTTCAGCCTCCCCAGAGCCGTGGGAAGCCGGCCGGCGACCTTAATTGGCCACCCAGAAGCTGGAGTACGCCCTCCATTTACCTCCCTGAAGCCGTGGTTAACCGCGGCTTAACGAGCGTGTGCCGGCAATTGACCACCCAGTAGCTGCGGTTAACCGCAGCTTAATTGATTGTTACTGGGTGGTCGCGGTTACACTTAGCCGCCACACGATGGCGGTGTTCTGGAGCTCCCCGGGCAGCCAGCGCTTTTCTGCCCGGCTTTCCTGCATCAAACCCGGACACTTTTACGTGCAGGCACCGCTGAACCTCCATCCCCTGGTTCTAATTCGTACGGATTTAACGAATGCATGTAAATTCGGTATTTTGTGTTGGGGGAATGTTTTAACCCAGATAGCTATGCCATGGAGCCTGTTCGTGGAATTAAAGACTTTGGCTCCACGGCAATTAAACTGTATTTGTGTGGTCTGAGTGCCATTCACCTAATAATGTGCACTCAGACCTGAGCTATCTGGGGATATGTTACATGTATATATTTACTGTACCATTTGTCCCATTATGTATTTTAAAGTGATAGTCTGTCTTTGTGTCCCCACGTGTGTAATGGAGTTTTGCCTTTGTCCTGGAAGATAATTGAATTACTTCTCCAGGGCAGAGGGGAGGAAGCCAGGATGCACTGTGGGGATGTTTTACTTCTGTATGTCTGTAATTGGTACATGTCTGTCTTTTGTTACAGTCTTCCATCTGGTCCCCTAGGGGAGTGTCCACCAGGTGGGAGACCTGCATATTACTGGGCAGGTAGCCCTCATTAAACAGACCACTGCTTGACCCTCAACACGGAGCCTTGTCTCGTCTTTGGGGGGATTTACTGTATGCTGATAGAGACTGATTGCCAGGAGTGTAAGCCGCTTGGGTGCTTTTCCTGTTCGTCTGCTAGCAGCTATTCGTGAGGTTCCAGTTCGAGTGTTAGGAGCATACCCTTGTATGCAGTTCGAGTGTTTGGAGCATTCCCTTGTATGCAGTTCGGGTGTTTGGAGCATTCCCTTGTATGCAGTTCAGGTGTTTGGTGCATTCACTTGTATTCAATTCGTGAGTTTTGGTGATTCTACAGTAGCTGTGCCTGTCTCTGAAAGGGGATTATCGTCTAAGCGGTTTTTCCCCCTTTTGTGCAAAACGGTCCGTTACAATGGCTATCTGTAATCCAGCCCCCTCCTGCCTGGGATTGTGTTGTCCTGAATGGAGACCCCCCGTGGGGGTCTGTGCATAAAAGAAACCTGTTTTCAATAAATATTGTCAGTGTTTTAACCTACAGAACTGTGTCTTGTCTGGTTAATGGAGGGAGGGAAGATTTAACCCCTGTGGCTGCTGTTCCAGCTTGCAGGGGGTGCAATGGGGAAAGTCTGTGTTAGGAGTAAGAGCTTCCAGGAGTGCTGTCCCTTCCTGGGAGCGCATAGAGCCAAGTCCCCTAACCATGTAAGAGTTCCTGATCGGCTGAAGGAAGGGAACTAGCAGAGGTAATCGGTCAGTTTACCAGGTGTCCTGCTACACTGTGTCACCATGTCCGTACACTATCGATTTATGTAAATAGTTTAGACGTAGCGGGGCTGTGCAATCTAGCCTCTCTCTCCTGGTTATATTATACTGTTAACGTGTCACCATTTCCGTATACAATACCTTCATGTAAATAGTTTATACAGAGAGCAGCCGTGCAATCTATCCTTTATCCTGGTTATATCATACCGTTACTGTAGCAGAGCTGCAATATTACCATCAATATCTCCGCTGGCAGACTTGTACAACATCCAAGAAAAGCGTAGTTCGGAAATATTATCCAAATTCCCAACTAACCGGACGATACACAGTTTTGGGAGTCAACTGGTTTTAATTGAGCCACAGCTGGATTTTATACAGTTCCCCATGTAAGGGGTTTCTTTAATTACATTCCAGGGGCTTTCCCTTGGTGGACCTTGTTGGGGACAGGGAACACAGTCACATTTCCCAGACTCCTTTTCTGTACTTGGAAGATAATTGAGTAAGGACAATTCTTTAATTAGATTATCTTCCACGTACAGAAAAATAAACAATATTTCAAACCATCATAGCTAATTCATATTAGTCAGAGCTCCACGAAAGATACTTCACCGAATAGCAGGAATCCGAGCGCCCACTCTGTCGAAATACCGCTCAGATCCATTTGGTAGAATGGGAACGCCATTCGAGTGAAGTTTAGACCGGTCAACCACGAGACGAAGCCGCAAAATTGTTCCAGGTGGTTGTATGCTTTGACCGGTCTTCTTTCAGGAGTGTTCACCATTAAAATAACAAATGCAACTGTTTATGTAATAGGTGGTCGTGTGCCTTGAGCTTGTTCATTTCGTTCATTCAAATGCCGCTCTGTATATGTGAAGAGGAATGAACATATAAATGAAAGGATGGAAGTTCAGCGGTGTTCGCGCCGTCGAGTGTCCGATTATAGTTCCACTCGACAAACAAACACCGCTGTCTGTTCATGAAAAAAGTTGGCAGCCGCCATGTGTTCGGTCATACGAATGACATCCACCCATCCGACCACTTAGAATCTTGTGGTTTCTCGGTGTTAATACAGTCAATTGGAGGCACACGACTCCCTTGGTGGTCTCACTGTTCGGTAGTTGGTTGGACTGACGAACAATATGTCTTTAGTCTTTTCAGGAACCCCGTATTGTCGAACCGACTCAGTCTTGCATACAAATAAGTGGCTAGTTTTGCCACAGTTACCGTACGCTATCCATAAATAGTTTATACAGAGAGCGGCCGGACAATATCCATTCATGTAAATAGTTTATACAGAGAGCACCCATGCAATCTATTCTTTCTCCTGGTTATATTATACCGTTACTGTGTTACTGTTTCCGTACACTATCCCTTCACGCAAATAGTTTATACAGAGAGCGGCCGTGCAATCTATCCTCTCTCCTGGTTACATCGTACTGTTACCGAACGCTATCCATTCATGTAAACAGTTTACATGAATGGATATTGTCTGGCCGCTCTCTGTATAAACTGTTTACATGAATGGATAGCGTTCGGTAACATTACGATGTAACCAGGAGAGAGGATAGATTGCACGGCCGCTATCTGTATAAACTATTTACATGAAGATATTGTATATGGAAATGGTGACACGGTAACGGTATAATATAATCAGGAAAGAGAGGATAGATTGCACAGCCGCTCTAAGTCTAAACTATTTACATGAATGGATATTGTCTGGCCGCTCTCTGTATAAATAGTTTAGACTTAGCGCGGCTGTGCAATCTATCCTCTCTTTCCTGATTATATTATACCGTTACCGTGTCACCTTTACCGTATACAATATCTTCATGTAAATAGTTTATACAGAGAGCGGCCGTGCAATCTATCCTCTCTCCTGGTTACATCGTACTGTTACCGAACGCTATCCATTCATTTAAACAGTTTATACAGAGAGCGGCCGGACAATATCCATTCATGTAAATAGTTTAGACTTAGCGCGGCTGTGCAATCTATCCTCTCTTTCCTGATTATATTATACCGTTACCGTGTCACCATTTCCGTATACAATATCTTCATGTAAATAGTTTATACAGAGAGCGGCCGTGCAATCTATCCTCTCTCCTGGTTACATCGTACTGTTACCGAACGCTATCCATTCATGTAAACAGTTTATACAGAGAGCGGCCGGACAATATCCATTCATGTAAATAGTTTAGACGTAGCGCGGCTGTGCAATCTATCCTCTCTTTCCTGATTATATTATACCGTTACCGTGTCACCATTTCCGTATACAATATCTTCATGTACATAGTTTATACAGATAGCGGCCGTGCAATCTATCCTCTCTCCTGGTTACATCGTACTGTTACCGAACGCTATCCATTCATGTAAACAGTTTATACAGAGAGCGGCCGGACAATATCCATTCATGTAAATAGTTTAGACTTAGCGCGGCTATGCAATCTATCCTCTCTTTCCTGATTATATTATACCGTTACCGTGTCACCATTTCCGTATACAATATCTTCATGTAAATAGTTTATACAGAGAGCGGCCGTGCAATCTATCCTCTGTCTCCTGGTTATATTGTACCGTTACCGTGTCACAGTTTCCATACGCTATCCATTCATGTAAATAGTTTAGACAGAGTGCGGCCATGCAAACCATCATCATTCCCAGTTGTATTGCATAGTTGTCTGTCGTCAGACTATAAGTTTATTTGTGGAGAAAATCACCATATTTGTGTTTGGCCGACATGTTTTATTATGATTACATGTATTGTATTGGATTTACGCAGTTCCACAGAACATGTTGACACAATGCAGATGAAAATCTATTAATTGTAAAGACACACAAGACCCAGCTGGCTTCTATTTACTGAATCAGATGAGCAGGGATGAAAATAATAAAAATATTTTCTTATACAGCTGAAAGTCCATTAAAAAAGGAAAGAAAAAAAATCCCAAACCAGACCTTACCCATTTTTATGCAGCAGAGACAATAGAGAGAACATGTTCTTCAGTTCACTTTAAAGCCACAACATCACAAACTCATTCTATTTCTCCCCACTCCCCATCCAAAAAACAAACTGAGAAGGGATCAGGCTAATAAGTAAGAGTACATTTTAATAAAGAGACTTAATATTATTAAAAGATAAAAACTGGCCATTTAGTGTTTAGTAAAGAACACGTGTAGTGCAGACCAACAACTTGCGCCCGCAAGGACAACTCTGATCACTCACCTGCGTGCACATGTAAGTTACTACTGGCGAAGAGTTATGTATTCTATAGCTACACACACATATTACATTCCCAGCAGGATAACAGGTGTGAGCGAGTCTCCATAGTCATTTCATTAAAATAATACATGCCTTCCATTTCACAATGTGTCACCGGGTGACAGGGCAGCCAACCATAGTCATTAAACCGTGTGCGATTTGCAACACAAAATTAGGCTTACAAATTGATTGGTCCCTAAATTGGTCCTTTATATACCTGCTGTAAAGTCCCCATCAGGCTTGCTACCCTTTAAAATCTAAATTAATATTTTATTGACTGTACCAGCCTGCTGCCCCTCAGCAGATTCAGTAAGAGTTGAGAAAGGTTCCATGCTAGGTGTATGTTTTCATGTAGTTCACTCGAGATTATATTGGACCACATGGACTATCCTTTGTTCCACAAGATAAGTCAAGTCAAGTGGATGTGCCCATGTAGGACAATTGCCATGCTGTGGGAGTGGGACTTAGACCTGGCAAACAATGATAAATATTAATAAAAGCTTGACAATGGACAGATAGACATGGAGTTTAAGGAAATTGTACAATGTTTCTCAAAATAAGCCATTTCACAAGAAGCTGGACTCCATCCAAAGTAATGGAAAGAAGGTTGGAAGAACTACATACAGGCTCCTTCCACGGTGTGCGACCTTTGATGAGTGACTAGTTGGTAGCTCCAACAAAAACTCCGCCCACACTCGATACAGGTGTAGGGTTTCTCCCCAGTATGTACTCTTTGGTGTCGGACGAGCTGGTAACTCCAGCTAAAGTTTTTCCCACACTCCATACAAGAATAGGGCTTCTCACCAGTGTGAGTTCTCTGGTGCTTATTGAAGTCCGAGTTCCGGCTGAAGTTCTTGCCACAGATCATACACTGAAAGGGCTTTTCATCACTATGAGTCACGCGGTGTCTGTCACAGCCCACCTTATCAATGAAGCATTTCCCACATTCGGGGCAGGAATAAGGCTTTTCTCCTGTGTGTATCCTCTGGTGTGTGACCAACACAGACCTCTGGCTGAAACTCTTGCCACATGCCGTACAGGTGTACGGCTTTTCTCCTGTGTGTATTCTCTGATGCATGACCAGTTTGGAACTCTCGCTGAAGCCCTTGCCACAATCATTGCAGGTGTACGGACGCTCCCCGGTGTGAGTTCGCTTGTGAGTGATGAGGTGTGAGCGCACACTAAAGCTCTTTCCGCAATCACTACATGTGTAAGGACGTTCTCCTGTGTGTGTTCTCTGATGTATGACAAGCTTGGAGCTCTCGCTGAAGCTCTTGCCGCACTCTATGCACGTGTAGGGCCTCTCACCGGTGTGCGTTCTCTGGTGTCTGACAAGCTGCGAACTCTCACTGAAACGTTTCCCGCAGTCTGGGCAAGCAAATGGCTTTTCACCTGTATGTATCTTGTGATGTCGGATCAGCAAAGAGCATGAGGTAAAACTCTTGCCACATTCAATGCAGGGAAATGGTCTCTCTCCTGTGTGGTTGCGATGGTGCTGAATGAGCAACGACTTTTGGCTGAACCTTTTCCCACATAATGTGCACAAGAATGGCTTCTCTTTTACAGCCGTTCCTTTCTTTGAGGTGACAGACATATTCGAGTAGTAATTTTGTATTCCATGTTGCTCCTTAGTGTCGGTTTGTCTTAACTCAGGTGATAGAGAGAGACCACTCTGAGAATATATTGTAGTAAATGTACTCGGTGGACTACAAGACTGGCCATCAGAGGATCCAGCCTTTTCTTCACTTTCAGCACATTCTGACACTGATGAGTAGGTATCTGGGAGTGTTAGACTCCTGCGCACAAGGGGTGAGGTCATCTCCGAAGGTAAAAGTGACACAGTTCTAAAATTAATAGAAAGTCTCTCAGGTGAGCTCCTTGATGGATTTTTGTGGGTCTTAGTAGGCTTTCGTCGACGTCTAGCTTTCTCTTCTCCGGGACTTTGTTGGGATAGGACCTTTTCCTGATTTTCTGTTTGAACAGAAACATTTCCATCTGTAGACTTTGTTTCTGAGGAGACAAATATGCAACAAAGAATAAGAAAAAGTAAGTAGCCCCACAGTCACACAACCAATCTATGGATCAGCATGAATAATGCAGAATTCTATTCAAAATTCAGGGTGGATTCTCCAACTATTACAATTCCCTCATTATAAAGTAGGCTAGATTTGATCATAAGCCGTTCAAGGTATACTCCCACAAAGACCACCTCTGCTTTTAAGTGTTCATGGTGGTTAGAGTCTGTGGCAAACCTAGCCACTTGGACTAAACAGAGACAATATGTTTTAAGGGTTGCCTGTATCTTTAATACCATTGTATATGTGTCTGGTTGTAATCTGCTGTATCCTGTATGCTGTATGGCTTGTATTGGCTATCTGCCGAAAGCAGATAGTCATTTTCTATTTCGTTTCACGAACGGCACCTTTGTGAGCCGTTCGTGAACGGAATGAACTATCTTTTAATAACCCACACACTAAGGGACGTGTGGCGCTTGTTAACCGATTGCATCGATGTTGCAATCGGTAATTAGAGGCTCTCCTAGGTGGCCACCGCTAGGCTACCGACCACGCAGCGGTCGGCCATCTTGGATCCTTTGTTCCCTAGTGGTGTTTGGTCGTCGAGCGCATGGAACTGAAAACGGCTACTCGATGGCGCGAACACCGCTGGGCTTCCAGACCGTTCGGTAGTTTGGTCCATCTATGTCAATCGGTACTTTTAACTTGTGTTATAAATAATGTGTTTTTCGTGCGGCGTTCAGTTGTTTTAGCTGGGATCTGAGCGGTATTCTCACGAACGGTGTGCTCAGACTCCAGCTATCTACCGTACGTCCATTCGTTTAAATAGACCAAGTACAAGAAAAGTTATGTATTTTAAAGTGAATCGCCGGTTCTGCTGCACGGAGGGATAATCCACATAACGGTATATTCCAGTGGGAGTATCCCTCTCGTGCAGCAGTGCCTGATGGGAGAAATGCCCAGAATGTTAAGTCCCCCATGTAGTCCCCTACTGTATTACCCCTGCAATGACAGTAGGGAAACCCCTTGCATGGGGACTTGCAAATAAAGACCTCAGTTGACTCCCAGAACTGTGTTTCGTCCGGTTACTGGGGGATTTGGGATATTGCCTTGCTTTTCAGCGCTAACTGTGGATTACTGTATGTACCAGCGGAATTCGTGGGATTTAATATTGCCGGTCCGCTACAGAGTCTGCTTGAAACACTGCACATAAAGAGAAATTTGCACTTTTGTGTCTGTGGCTAGTTGTAAATTAGGCAGCTCGGAACTCTCTTCTAAGCTGCTTTATGAATTCTGTGCAAAAACCTACGTCTGTTAGTGCGAACAAAGCTCTGGCAACAGTTGTAATGAAAGTCTCTCATGCAGGCAGCAAAGCAAACAAAACTCTAGTGTTCCCGCTCTACATTTTGAACATTTATTTTTTAAATGGACATTATAGTCACCAGAACAATTACAGCTTAATGTAGTTGTTCTGGTGAGTATTATCACCCTCTTCAGGCATTTTGTGATGTAAACACTAAGAGAAGAGGGAGTGTTTACATTGTTCCCCAGGGACACCACCAGTTGGTCTCAGATGGCCACTGCAAGTACTTCCTGAAGCAGTGCTGCACAGTAGGCAGCACTGCCGTTCAGCGTCTCCACCCTCTGCATGGAGACACTGAGTTTTCCTCAAAGAGACGCATTGAGTCATTGCATCTCTATGAGGGGGTGCAGACTATCGAAAACGGTGTTTGGCCACACCCCAATTCCGCCTCCTTGCTGTTTTCAGCTAATTCAGTGCTTTCTCTAAGGATCGGGCGGGGCCAGCACCCCTGAATACAAGCGCGGCACTGGAAATAAGGTGAGTTTTAAGCCATTCTAAGGGGGGTAGGGGATGAGAAAGCCACCCAAATGGTGGATTAAACACTATACAGGAATACATGTTTGTGTTCTAGACTCTATAGTGTTCCTTTAAAAAAATAAAGCCCACTGGGTTCTGTCACTCTACTCACAACCAGAGTGCACGCAAGACGTGGCTCAATTAGGGACAGGCTGTGGAAACAAAGAAGAGAATGTTGCCTGGTGCTGGCTTTAAGGTAAGTTTTAATCTAATACAGTGGTTCCCAAACTTTTCCGGTTCAAGGCACCTTACTATTTGAGTATTTTTCCAAGGTGCCCCAAGTCAAAAAAAATTCCAGGTTGCATATATGTACTGCACATGCGGCATATACTTGCCTGCAGGTGCAGATCCAGAACCTAATCTTGGGAGGGGCACTGGTAGATTATTTAAAGAAACAATCCAGGAACAATAACCACTACATCAATTTGTAGTGAGTATGGTGCCAGTAGTGCCCTCCCAGGGTAAGTAGTCAAACTATTTAAAAACAGTTTGACAACTTACCTGGTATCTTATGGGAAAGGGGTTGTAGTGTGTGTGGGGTGCAATGTGGGTGTGTCAGGGGTGCAGTGTGGGTGTGTCAGGGGTGCAGTGTGTGCGTGTGAGGGATGCAGTGTGTGTACAGGGGTGCATTGAGTTTGTGAAGGATGCAGTGTGTGTGAGGAGTACAGTATATGGGGGGGCAGGTTGTGAGGGGTACAGTGTGTGTGTGTGTGGGGTAGTGTGTGTGAGGGGTACAGTTTGGGTGTCTGGAGGGGCAGTGTGTTTTTATGTGGGGGTAGTGTGTGTCTGTATGGGGGAGCGGTGTGTGTGTATGGAGGAGCAGTGTGTGTGTGTATGGGGGAGTTATTGTGGGTCTGTGGGGGTAGGAGGGCAAATTCATAAATATATAATTATTTTTAAAATTAATGATTTTCATATCCCCCCCTCTGCTTAACTTTGCCTGGGAGGAGGGACAGTACTAATCCCTGGTGGTCAGGTGTGGAAGGGAACTCTAGCAACTTATGAGGCTAGAGTTTACACTCGCAAGATTCAGAGCATTGCCATGGTAATAGTGGCCACGCTCCAAGCTCGCAAGAGGAGAACCCGGTGGAGCTGCAGGTTAGAGCTCCCCCGGGTCCTCTCTCCCTCCCCTGCCGGCTGCCAACATTACAGTGCTAGCAGGCCAGTGAGGGAGACCCGGCAGGGGAGAGTGAGGCATGGACAGTTCCCGGTGCTATGATCATATGATGATAGCACCAGGAAATATTTTGCGGCACCTCAGCATCAAGTTTGGGAACTGCTAATCTAATAGATTATTTTTTTTAATTTAAGACACCGGAGGCATTGTGTCTGCTTCATTTAATTAAAATTGGTTATTGAGTCCCGAAGTGCTATTAGTTCAATCAGCATTAAACCGTTTTAATGTTTTAGTACTAAATGATAGTCCCCAGCTTTGGCTAATAAGAAACTATTAGCCGGTGCAGCAATGGGCAGTTGTGATTGGCTGGGAATGTCAGTTGACTGCTTATAGACCATCATGGGTATGGCTACAAGGAAGTGTGTGATCTCTGCCTTAGCCACACCTCCAGAAGAGGCGGGACCAGTGATATATTTAGTATCTGTGCTGCCCTAGGCATGACAGAACTCGGGCACCCCCTAATTTACATTTGCCCCACCCATTCCTGTCAATGCCACACCTCTTCCTGTTAAACGACTAACACACACTTTGACTGACAGACACTCTCTCAGAAAAACTGACATACACACACTGATTTGACACAATCACTGACATACACACGATCACTGACACACACAATCACTCAGACACACAGGCACCCTCACAGGCACAATCACTCAGAAACAAACACACACACTCTCACTCACTGACAGACAGCCACACAGTGACAGCCACACTGACAGACATGCACACACAATCACTTAGATACACACTGACAGACACACACACACTCTGACATACACACACTAACAGCTAGACACACCCAATCACTCAGACATACACTGACAGCCACACACACACTCTGACATACACACACTAACAGCTAGACACACCCAATCACTCAGACATACACTGACAGCCACACACACAATCACTCAGACATACACACATTGACCTCCCCTCCCCAAACATTAACCGATTACTTTTTCTATTTTAGTTTAAATCCACCCAGCCTCCCTACCTTTGGGAGTGCTGGGTGGATTTTTTTTGCCTGGGGTCCAGTGGGTCTTCTGACATGAAGGGAGGCAGGCGGTTGGGCGGCTAATTAAATATCTAGGCGGGCGGCACTGGCGAGGGAGCACTGATTAGTGAGCTGTGTTTGCTCAGCTCCCTCGAGCACTGCAGAGTGATGCCGGGAGCCGGAATATGACGCCAGCTGAGCTGAGCAGAGAGCTCACAAATCAGTGCTCCCTTGCCAGGGCCGCCCGTCCGCCTGGATTCTTAGTTAGCCGCCACCATGCTAACAAGGTATTTGCCTGGGCATTTTGGGGCAGCGTTTTTTTTGCCACCCCCTGGAAAGTGCTACCCAAGGCAAATGCCTTGCGGCAAATACGTCCCTGGGCGGGACTATGGGTTGCCAGGGACACTTATTTAGTGTTAACCTGCTCTAACACTGATGGAAGGACAGCGCCAAAGGACTCCAGGAACTATAAGCAAGTGATTGCGGGGCCCTCGCGATCACATGGCCAGAATAGCCGGCAGGGAGACTGGCCGAACTCTCAGGCAATCCCCCAAATACCTGAAAACATTTTTAAAAAGTTAATAAAAGTTTACAAGCACATAAAATAAATGTACCTAACTTAGATTTTATATATATATATATATATATATATATATATATATATATATATATACATACACACACACACACATACATACACTCTCAGACAGGTCCATAAATATTGTGACATCGACACAATTCTAATCTTTTTTGCTATATACACACAACGGATTTGAAATAAAATGAACAAGATGTGCTTTAACGTGAGGGTATTAACATCCAAATCAGGTGGACGGTGGAGGAATTACAACAGTTTGTATATGTGCCTCCCACTTTTCAAGGGACCAAAAGTAATGGGACCATTGGCTGCTCAGCTGTTCCATGGCCAAGTGTGTGTTATTCCCTCATTATCCCATTTACAAGGAGCAGATAAAAGGTACAAGCTAGGAAAAAAATTCCTTCTTGACCCCAGAATGGCAGTCAGATTTATCCTTGGATCAAGCAGTTATTACCCTACATTGAAAGATTATATCCTTGAATATTCTGTTCATGCAAGTATGCATCTAGTAGCCGTTTGAACATCTGTATGGACTCTGATAAAACCACTTCTTCAGGCAGAGAATTCCACATCCTGATTGTTCTTACAGTAAAAAAAACCCTTTCCTTTGCCTTAGACGAAATCTTCTTTCTTCCAGTCTAAACGCATGGCCTCGTGTCCTATGTAAAGTCCAGTTTGTGAATAGATTTCCACACAATGGTTTGTATTGGCCCCGAATATATTTGTATAATGTTATCATATCCCCTCTCAGGCGACGCTTTTCTAAACTAAATAGGTTTAAATTTGTTAACCTTTCTACATAGCCGATATGTTCCATTCCTTTTATTAATTTTGTAGCCCGCCTCTGCACTTTTTCTAGAGCCATAATATCCTTCTTTAGAACAGGTGCCCAAAATTGCACAGCATATTCAATATGGGGTCTTACCAGTGATTTATAAAGAGGCAAAATTATATTCTTGTCCCGAGAATGAATGCCCTTTTTCATGCATGACAATACCATACTGGCCTTGGCCACTGCTGATTGACATTGCACATTGTTGCATAGTTTGTTGTCTATAACAATTCCCAAGTCCTTTTCATGTGTTGTTATCCCTAATTCGCTTCCATTAAGGGTATACATTGCTTGTGTATTCTTTACGCCGAAGTGCATAACTTTGCATTTTTCAACATTAAATTTCATCTGCCATTTGAGTGCCCGGTCCCCCAGTCGATCTAAATCCCTCTGCAGCAGAGTAATATCTTGCTCACATTGTATTGTTTTACAAAGTTTGGTGTCATCTGCAAACACTGAAACATGACTTTCAATGCGGTCTTCAACACCAGAAGACCCGGAAGACCACAGAAAACAACTGTGGTGGATGACCGAAGAATTCTTTCCCTGGTGAAGAAAACACCCTTCACAACAGTTGGCCAGATCAAGAACACTCTCTAGGAGGTAGGTGTATGTGTGTCAAAGTCAACAATCAAGAGAAAACTTCACCAGAGTGAATACAGAGGGTTCACCACAAGATGTAAACCATTGGTGAGCCTCAAAAATAGGAAGGCCAGATTAGAGTTTGCCAAACAACATCTAAAAAAGCCTTCTCAGTTCTGAAAAAACATCCTATGGACAGATGAGACCAAGATCAAATTGTACCAGAGTGATGGGAAGAGAAGATTATGGAGAAGGAAAGGAACTGCTCATGATCCAAAGCATACCACCTAATCAGTGAAGCATGGTGGTGGTAGTGTCATGGCGTGGGCATGTATGGCTGCCAATGGAACTGGTTCTCTTGTATTTATTGATAGTGTGTGTAACGGACCGTTTCAGCACACAAGGGGTTAAACCGTTTAGGCGATCGTCCCCTTCCAGAGATGCAGGCAAAGCTACTGCAGAACACCAATCCACCGAACAGGAAACCATATGAATGCTGTAAACAGCCAAATAGGAAAAACCATACGAATAGGTTTACACTCCTAGCAGTCAAACTGGAACAGCATACAATAAATCCCCCCAAGAACGAGACAAAGCTCTGTGTTGAGGGTCAAGCAGTGAACAGAGAGCTGTGGGTTTATTGTGCTTATGTACACATTCTTACACATTAGTACCACCCACAGGGTTTTGGAACACAACCAATAAACACATACAATACACTCAGATACTCCCACACAAATTCCTCCCCTCTGCATGTGATTCAATTACCTTACACAATGGGTAATGTAATTTAGCAAAAGCAGAAAAATAAATTTTTTCCACATTATTCATAACTTGAAAAGTATGCATCACATTCACATAAAACTTACATTTTCAGAATCAGCATACTCCAAATACAAACATACGTCAAAATCATACAAATTGGTCCAGTGGTTCAAAAGATAGATCGTAGTCCTTTGTGACCACAGGAAGCATGGCTTTTCTGCCCAAAACCAGTTCCACGGAGTCTTCTATCCTGGAGATAATTAGAAGTAATCCAATTATCTCCAATGACAGAGGCAAAACTCCATTGAACACATGGCAGCAAAAAGACGGTAAAACACAATAAAATACACAAGGTTACATTTATGACATAAAATACAGACATGCAACATATCCCCAGATAGCTCAGATCTGAGCGCACATTATTACTGAATGGTGCTCAGAGCACACACATACAGTTCAATTGCCATGGAGCCAAAGTCTTTCCCATAGTCTTTCATTATACGAATGGGCTCCATGGCATAGCTATCTGGGGTATCACTGCTCAAACAGGGCAAGCACCAAATGACCCGGCTTTCTTGTCTTTGCAGGGGGAAATCAAGCCTTTTAACATGGGGCCATAATCCAAAGGCAACAGGCGAGCAACCAGGCTTCTCCAATGCAATGTGGCGAGATTGGTCTCGTCACAATGTGACTGCTGACAAAAGCAGCAGGATGAACTCTGAAGTGTTTCGGGCAATATTATCTGCTCATATTCAGCCAAATGCTTCAGAACTCATTGGACGGTGCTTCACAGTGCAGATGGACAATGACCCAAAGCATACAGCAAAAGCAACCAAAGAGTTTTTTTAAGGGAAAGAAGTGGAATGTTATGCAATGGCCAAGTCAATCACCTGACCTGAATCCGATTTAGCATGCATTTCACTTGATGAAGACAAAACTGAAGGGAAAATGCCCCAAGAACAAGCAGGAACTAAAGACAGTTGCAGCAGAAGCCTGGCAGAGCATCACCAGGGATGAAACCCAGCATCTGGTGATGTCTATGCATTACAGACTTCAGGCTGTAATTGACTGCAAAGGATTTGCAACCATGTATTAAAAAGTGACAGTTTGATTTATGACTTAATATGTCCCATTACTTTTGGTCCCTTAAAAAGTGGGAGGCACATGTAATTCCTACACCGTTCACCTGATTTGGATGTGAATACACTCAAATTAAAGCTGAAAGTATGCAGTTAAAGCGCATCTTGTTTGTTTCATTTCAAACCCATTGTGTTGGTGTATAGAGCCAAAAAGATTAGAATTGTGTCGATGTTTCAATATTTATGGACCTGACTGTATATAAAGGAACACTATAGGGTCAGTAACACAAACATGTATTCCTAACCCTATAGTGCTAAACCCACCATTTAGGTGGCTTAGCCCCTGTCATGTATTCATCCGCTTATAAAAATGTGGATAATGACATTTACTGTCCACACAGTAAAAGTTGTGCCGAGCAGCAACCAAATCCACAGAAGGGTTAATGCTGAGCAGCAATTATGCAAATGGGATCTGGTAACTGCCTTTGGGGTCAAAGGCCGGTTACAGCCTATCAGATCTAGAGGAGGGGTATTTAGGCCCAGTTCTCATCCTGCTCAGTGCCCTGTTGTGGTTTCCCTTGTGGTTGTCCGAGAGCATGTTATTGATTCTAGTTATTTGACTTTGGCATTGTTTTTGACTTCCCTCTTTTCTGGCATCCCTAACTCCTGGCTTTTCCTTATCGTTGTGTCTCTTCCTGTATCCCTTGACCTTGGCTATTCCTGACTATTCTTTGGTATGTTAGTCCGGCCATTCTAAGGTCCGGTATACGTTCCCTATCAGTAAAATTTTACGTGCTGGATCATTCTGTAATCCCGACATCCCCCTTAAAAGCAATGAAAGCTCACCTTATGTCCAATGTCGCGCGGGTCCACCGGCACAAGCCCCACCCCCATGGTGACATCATCACTGTGGCGAAAGTAACCTCACCACGGGCTCTTGGACGGGCCTGCTGGCCAGCCTCCTGCCAAAATACTATGGGCCCTTTAAAAACATATGTGATTTGTTACAAGAACTCATTCTATTGTTATAACCTGACTCTTTTCGGTAAAAACCCTATTCTACCGGCTTGCAGACCATACGAACGGATTATACGAACTATTATAAAGCTTCATTCGTCAGTCCGAACGATGAACCACCCAGCTTTTGGCGTGTGCCACCACTTAACCTCGTCACCCCTTGAAGTACCGAATGGCCGACCACCCTGCAAGTGGAGTGTGCCGCTCATTAACCGCACAAGGCGTTGCGGCCTGCGGTTAACCACAAACTAATTGACGGTCCCAGGGGACTCCCCCCATTCGTATACCATTCCCCAAAGAGAAACTACCGAAAGACTCACTAATGGGGGACCACCTACGTTCTGGCGTGTGGCACCGATTAGAACATTCAACTTGCGGTTAACCGCAGGTTAAGTACCTCTTCCAGGCGGTCGCCGTTCGTATCCCGAATGGCCGGGACAACCAGACTGATAGCGGGGATTCGTGTGACTGTACCCGACCTCCGCTCCATAAGTACGGAGTTGAGATCCCGCTGTCAATTGACCGACCTAAAAACATGGCCGCCATCAGGCGTTCACAATCAAACTGCTGAACAATATCTCTATGGCAGAAACCTCCCGTTCTGTTCGTGGGATCTGGGCGCAATTTGTATGTTGGATGTCCCCAGATTCGAGCTATCGAACGATTCGTGGAATGAACTATATTGTATATAAAATGCCAAAGTTATGTATTTTTACACTGTTTTCTCTGGCACAATAAAGCATGGTCTTTTGGGACGTTTGGAGATAATTAGATTGTATAACCGTTGGCCTCATTATCTCCAAGCTGGGTGGGTACTAGTTTGAAAGATACATTGTATTGTGACTGGTTGAATTGTACCTGTATCCCATCAGGTCCATAGGGGGCTGTCCCTGGACCTGGGGACTTGCATAAATTGCCATACTTGTGTGTCATTAAACTCAGTTTGTTTTATCCTCAACTCGCAGCCTCGACTGTTGTAGGGATCCGGGAATCCTAGCTTTACCATAGCTAGTGGGATATTCTGTATTTACAGGTTTCTACCGATTGGAACCTTGTTCGACTCTCTGACTTCGGGAACCAGGATAGCCAAGCGATCCAACCTCCTGCTAGACCGGAGGCAATCGTAACAATTGGTGGCAGAGGCGTGATCATCCTGGAATTCCTAAGAGGTATAGAACGGATGGAGAGCAATTACGACAAGTTGAAACGCACCACGTTGAAAGATTTACTCAAGAGCTGAGGTGGGAACGCGAGCAACCGACCAAGGAGAGAGTTGATTGCTGACCTAACAAAGATGGATCAGAGCTTCACCATGGCAGAACCCACGATACGACCCAACGATGAAAAGACAAGGATTGTCAGGGAAAGGCTCCACCTATACGGGTCGTATCCTTCCGTGGAACTAATGAAACAGCTAATGGCGGAAGCAGAGGCGGATATCAAAAGAACCCAAGCACATGAGCTCTGCATTTAGACCGCACCACCGGGAACCACCAGCGATGCACACAGCAGCTCCACAGAATTGGCGGGGCAACCGAAGATCCCGTTCACGGCATTCAAGCCGTTCGTGGAAACCGAGATGGGGATTGACGAATTTTTAACCGATTTTGAGCAGCAATGTGCCCTGCATCAAATCCCCACAACAGCTTGGCCGCGTATCCTGGCAGGGAAATTAGCCAGGCGAGTAATGGAGACTTTCAGGACTCTTAGCACCGAGGAAGTGGCTCAATACACGCTCGTCAAAGACACCCTATTTATTACCGCTGGCAATTCCGTGACACCAAAAAGAAAACGAATGATACCCATGCCAAATGGGCACACCGAAAGCAGAGAGCAGCTACTCATTGGATTAACGGGTGTCGAGCAGTCACGGCAGCTGAAGTTCTGGAATTGTTTTTGTTGGTGCATTTTTATGAGGGACTTGAGCAAAAAGACAGAGAATGGTTAAAAGAGCGACGGCCGAGCAATCTCAACGAAGCAGCGAGACTGGCCGATGAACACTGGGACGCTCGGATACAGGAATCAAACAGCTCCCGAACGGTAACTCGCACCGAACCAAGGGACACGTACCGACCAAGCCCACGAACATAGTTTCGTACACCTGTGCCGGCAGGATCTACTTGATACGCCGGACCACCCAGTCACTACAGCCAGGAGCGCTCCTGACCCACCTGCTGCAAATGCAAGCAGCTGGGGCATCTCATTGCTAGCTGTCCCCTCAACAACAATTTCTTATCGAGGAATTACAATAAATCCCCCTCGGGAAATAATTGCCCAGCTTGCGCTCTCTTTATTGAACAGGAAAGCCCTCTAGAAGAATATCTGGGACCCCTACATGAAGCCAATCCCGTATATGCAGCAAATGACAACCGGCAACAACACAGACAGGAGGTATTGCTGGAGGGCCGCCTCACTCAGTGGGGCCACTATCACCCTAGTACAAGGCCGACTGGTCCCAGCACATAAGCGCTCTACGGACACTGTCGCTGTCAGGGTGGCTGGAAGGAACATTTACAAGCTACCCACAGCTCAAGTACATTTGGATTGGGGTGCAGGGAAAGGACTTGTGAGGGTGGAAATTATGGATAATTTGCCAGCTGAGGTTTTACTGGGAAAGAACCTGGGACCCATGACTTCTGCTTATGCTGCTTCATGCGCATCCTGTCACTACCCGGTCGCAAGCCGGAAGGACTCGATACCCTTCACCAGTGCGGGAGACTCAGGTAAGACCAACACAAACTGTGACTCATTACCCTTCACCATTACCCTGGGATACCCCTGCAGCCTTTGAGGCTGAAACTAAAACCGACCCTTCAGAAGTATAGGGAGAAAGCCGATACAGGGACTGGGGCGGTCAGACCACGAGACATTCGCATGGGAGCAAGGCAGACTATACAGACATACCGAAAAGAAAGGGAACCATAGGAGACAGCTGGTCATTCCCCACAAGTATAGACAAGATATACTCCGGGTGGGTCATGATATCCCATTTGCCGGACATTTAGCGGTAACCGGTACCCTCAAACGTATCACCCATACCCCTCTTCTGGCCTGGGGTACATGCAGATGTGCGAACATACTGTAACAAATGTGAGGTCTGCCAAAGGGTAGGCAAGAGAGGGGACCACCCTAAGGCATACCTCGTGAACATGCCCATTATAAAGGAGCCCTTTAGCCGGGTAGCCATCGACCTAGTAGGGCCAATCACCACGCCCAGCCAATCCAGGAAAGAGCTATATTCTTACCGTGGTGGACTACGCTACACGCTACCCAGAGGCAGTGGCTCTATCCAATATCCAGGCAGACACCGTAGCGAACGCCTTAGTACAGGTCTTCTCTCAGGTAGGATTCCCTCGGGAGATTCTATCTGACAGAGGTACTCAGTTCACTGCTGAACTAACGCAACAGCTATGGCATGTCTGCCAAATAAAATCCCTTCTCAGCTCCCCGTATCATCCTCAGACTAATGGGCAATGTGAGAGGTTCAATGCAACCCTCAAACAAATGTTAAAAACCTTCACCCAGGAACATAGAGACTGGGAACGTTTCCTGCCGCATCTCCTGTTCGCTTACCGGGAGGTACCCCAGGAAACAACCAGATTCTCTCCGTTCGAACTGCTATACGGACGTAAGGTGCGGGGCCCCCTGAACCTGATCCGTGAGCACTGGGAGGGAGACACGGAGAACGCTGGAGTCCCCATCGTACCTTATGTACTGGAGCTTAGGGATCGCATGGAGCAACTAGCCAGGTCAGTCCAGGCGGCCCAGAAGCAACAGAAAGTCCGGTATGACAGGAAGGCGTGGCGGAGGAGTTTTTGTATAGGACAAAAGGTTATGGTGCTCAAGCCTGTTAAAGCAGACAAGTTGCAAGCAGCCTTACCTTACCAGGTACCTTACCAGGTAGTGGTACTACCTATGTGATTGCCAGCTGTCACGATGAGAACCTAAGAAAGATATTCCACGTGAATATGTTGAAGGAATATCTTCAACGACCAGAGGATGTGTCAGCCATATGTAGCCCTGCATCCGAAAACCCGATAGTCTTCCCATACCCGACCTATTAACCCAGAATTCCCAGTCTGATGTAGTGAGCCAAGTACAGGTAGGAGACCGACTTAACCCAGTAGAGAGGGAGCAGTTACACAAACTGCTCCAAGAGAAACAGGCAATGTTCTTACAGGAACCAGGATACACTGACTTAGCCACCCACCAAGTAGACACCCCAGGGCAGCAACCCTTAAGACGGGCCCCCTACCGGATACCCGAGGCGGTCCGGGCAGGGGTTATTGAATCCTCCGATAGTCCATGTGCGTCCCCGATGGTACAGGTACCCAAGAAAGATGGTACTACCAGATTCTGTGTGCACTATCGGAAGCTCAATGATAAAACCGTGACCGACGTCTACCCCATGCCCAGGGTAGATGAGTTGCTGGACCAGATAGCCAGGGGAAACTATCTAACTACCATTGACCTCTGTAAAGGTTACTGGCAAATTCCCCTGGCCAGAGAAGCTATCCCCAAGTCGGCATTCGTCACCCCGTTTGGCTTATACCACTTTAAGGTTATGCCATTCGGGATGAAGAATGCCCCAGCTATATTCCAGCGCTTGGTGGATAGACTCCTTGATGGCTTCCAGGATTTTGCCTGTGCATACCTGGATGACATAGCGATCCATAGTGAGTCCTGGGAGGAACACTTAGCCAATGTAGGAATGGTCTTGGATTAGATTTGGGCCGCGGGCATGACCCTGAAACCAGAGAAATGTAATTTTGGAATGGCTGAGGTACAGTACCTGGGCCACCGAGTAGGATGCAGGAAACAGCGACCGGAGATAGAGGCGGTCGCAAACTGGCCAACTCCTCACACTAAGACCCAGGTACTCGCCTTCCTGAGCACCTCTGGGTACTACAGAAGGTTCGTACCAGACTATAGTGCTATCGAAAAACCCCTTACTGACTTAACGAAGAAAAACCTTCCTCGACAGGTCCTGTGGTCTCCCACTGTGAAACAGCTTTTCAAACACTAAAAGTAATGCTCCTGTCTTGGCTGCCCCAGCCCCTAATCGACGTTTTATTGCCCATACAGACGCTTCCATGTTCGGGCTGGGAGCTGTCCTCAGCCAAGTAGGAGACGACAAGAATTCACTCTGGTTACAGACCATAACCCGTTATCAACCGGGTCGCTGGGGATAATGGCCGACTGTTACGCTGGAGCTTATCTTTGCAACCGTTTAATTTTACTATCACCTACCGACCTGTGAAACAGAATGGCAAACTGATCTCAGTCCAGCATAACTCCCCAGTCTGGACAGCCTTAGTCTGCCCCGAAAAGGGGTCAGACAGTGTCTGTCAGAGTGTTTCACAAGCATTGTTACAAAAACTCATTCTATTGTTATAACCTGACTCTTTTCGGTAAAAACCCTATTCTACCGGCTTGCAGACCATACGAACGGATTACACAAACTATAATAAATCTTCATTCGTCAGGACGAACGATGAACCACCCAGCTTTTGGCGTGTGCCACCACTTAACCTCGTCACCCCTCGAAGTACCGAATGGCCGACCACCCTGCGAGTGGAGTGTGCCGCTCATTAACCGCACAAGGCGTTGCGGCCTGCGGTTAACCACAAACTAATTGACGGTCCAAAGGGACTCCCCCCATTTGTATACCATTCCCCAAAGGGAAACTACCGAAAGACTCACTAATGGGGGACCACCTACGTTCTGGCGTGTAGCACCGATTAGAACGTTCAACTTGCGGTTAACCGCAGGTTAAGTACCTCTTCCGGGCGGTCGGTAGCCGAACGGCGGCCACCTAGGAGAGCCTCTAATTACCGATTGCAACATTGTTGCAATCGGTTAACGAGCACCACACGTCCCTCTCTGTGTGGGCTATTAGGGGGTAGCTCATTCGGTTCACGAACAGCCTGTAAAGTGGCTGTTCATGAAACGAAACACATGAATGCTAGCGGCTTTTGGCTGCTAGCAGACAAATGCAATATACACATACAATAATACACAGGGTACAGCCAGGGAATGCAGGAAGTTATGAGAATAATATATGCAACCTTTTTCTACATATAGTCCATGTTATCACAAGTGGCTAGTGTTTGCCACACCTGGGATGTCTTCTTTAAGAAATAGTATGCCTTTATGGTGTAGTTGTAATATGTAGCCTGCTCAAGTGCTTCAAAGTGGGACAGGGACGCATCAAAACCCTCCATGAAAATTCACACTTAAAAACCTGAACTTGTCACGTCTCTTTTACAGCACTGTAACTTCACAAAATAGTGTCTAGGTCATACATTAGGCATATTGTTTTACTCAGAAGGTGTAATTGAGTAGAATTTGGGGATTTTTATGACAATGGTACATATTAAGTGTAAGAAATACTCAGGAAAAATGCAACATATGTAAAAATGCCATTCCCCCCTTCCCCACCACAAACATTGACATAAATTGGTGAAAAAATGGTAACAAGTTAAGGCACAATATACACCATATAAGATACCCTGAGTTGTCGGCTTCATCAAATGCAACCCCTCTGTGGAGTTATTTGAACAGTCACACTGCTAGAATACCCTAAAATGAGACATAGGCCCGTCTAATCCATCTACGAAAATTCTAATTATAGAAACTGAAATAGCCTGGTCTCTTATATGGCACTGTAGCTTTACAGAAAATGTTATACTCAGCAGATGTAGCTGAATACAATATGGGGTTCTGTGCATGAATAGCACACACCAGCTTTACGAAATACACATTACAAAATCCTTGTTATATGTTTATATGTCAAAATAAAGAAAAAAAAAAAACCTACAATTTTACTCCAATATTTAGCAGAAATTGGCGGTGAAATGTAGAAAGTGTCAAAACCACCTTAGGTAAATAACCTGTGATTAGTGATGTCCCGAACGGTTCGCCGCACATGGACAGCATAGCAGTCCAAGTCAGTGCCAGCAGGGGGAGTGCCCGGAATGACAGGTTCTCCCCTGCTGAAATAAATAAGATAAATGTTAAAACTGTGTAAAATAACATTATACAGGTATGTGCTGAGATCTATATACACACAGTCCAAGTGTAATATTAATATAATTATAAATATCTATTAATATCAAAATACACATACAATAATATTGATTAAATATATATCATTTTCATTATATATATTTGTAACAAAATCCCCTATTTACAGACCATACGAACAAGCCTGTTCGGTTATTTGGAGGATTACAGCGGGATTTCGTGGAAATAGCAATAAAAGCGAATAAACTACCGAACCACCGTCCTCCCACTGTGGTCGTGTGGCGCCTATTGACCACCCTGACTGTTGCGGTTAACCACAGACTAATTGGGGAATAGCTGGTGGTCCGCGTTCGTTTACCGAACACGTGGCAATCGCCATTTTGTATTGTCGAACGAGCAGCGGTAAATGGCGAGGATTCCCTGGAACTGATTTCGGCTACTTGTTTTGTCGAACACCGCTGCTACCTTCTCCCATCCTCGTTCGTACGGTGGAAAAACACACGAATGAAGGGGATACTACTTCATTCGTGCGCTGAAAGTATGCGAAAGTGACCGACCCCAGATAGCTATAGTATGGAACTTGCAGTCGGCTACAAACACACGAACGGCCGGTGAAAGTCAAACTTCAGTCGACGATTCTGAGAACTGTGTTCGTGGGATCTGAGCGCTATTCGCCTAGAATATGCCCTCAGATCCAAGCTATCTGGGGATATGTGGAACTTAAAGTTTATGTTGTGTAAAAAGAAAGTTATATATTTTTATTCTGTTTTGCTGAAATAAGAAAAGCCATGTTTCTTTCTTCCTGGAGATAATTAAGGCTCTCTTTGCTACCTTAAGTTAATTATCTCCAGGATGGAAAAGAGGGAGTGATTTATGTAAAAGGGGAGTGCTTATGCTATAGCCACTGTGATTGGTTACTGTGTTACTTTTGTCCCAGTCTTCCATCTGGTCCCCTAGGGGAGTGTTCAACAGGTGGAAGACCTGCATAAATACCGGGCGGGTAGCCCACAGTAAATCAGATCGTTTTACCCCTTCATGAAGTCTCGACTCATATTTGGGGGATTGGGAGTTATAATCACTTCGTTTCAGCTGGATTTCGGGAGAAGCTGCAAGGATCATTGCTGCACGAATAGAAGGATCCTTTACAATTTTATTTGTGCTCAGAATTTATCTAATACGTAATGGAATGTAGAAGGAGAAGCAAAGTTGGTTGAGGTGTGCCGAAACCAACGTACGAGTAGGCCTGTAAAAGAAGGCAAAGAAGGATTAAAAAAAAAACAAACACTTTATTGCAAGTTTATACAGCGTGGGTACTGAAAGCATGTAAGGAGTTTTACTCTGATTGAGATAATATATATAAAAACTGAGCTGAGGATTACCTGTGGCCCCATCACTTAGTGATGTAGACTGGGTTGTAAGAACTTGAAGCAGCACTTTTGCGAAAAAGAGAGACCAGCGAAGGAAGCCATGATGTAGCTTACTTTAATGGAAGGGTTAGACGGAGTGACAGCATAGGAGGTATAAATAAGATGCTTGATTTGTAGGTTGAGAGGAAGAGGCAAACATTACAATACTTTAACTGCAACAGTCATGAATCAAGCAAACTACTTGTGACATGTTACAATATACAAAGCCCTAGCGTCAGTGAGAGTAGTCGTGAAACTGCGTGAAGCGTGCGTAACTGTACAAAGTGTAATTGTGTGCTTAGTCCAAGATTAGCTCATGGAATGGTGGTATCCTGGATGGTACGTAGTGGGTGCCTGAAAGAAGACCTTGAACTGAGCGTGAAAGAGCGTCAGCGGCTGTGTTGTGGACGCCGGGAATGTAAAGGCAGACTAAAAAGAGCTGAGAGGTTGCTGCCAGCCAAGTCAGCCTGTAAAATCAGCCACAAAATGGTTACTGAGGATGGCCGCCCGAACATAGACCAGGTGCCATTGTGAAGGGTGACTAGGTAGTAGATTAAAGGCGTTGGATAAGTCCATCTTGCTCAACCAAGCCTTACTACTTACTGAAGTGATAGCTTGTATGGCATGGTCGATTTTCGTAGTGCAGTGAGAACTTCATGGCGGGAATGAGGGAGTTTGATGCTGGGAATGGATGTAGAGTGCGGTTGCGGAAGAGGTCTATGATCAGTATTAGGGTATAGTTAATGGCTACCTCGATGGGAATGGTACGCCAAGATGAGAAGTGTAAAGACCGGAAGGAGGCAATCGTGAAAACAGCGTATGACTGCTGTGGACAGGTGGTCCACCGTAAGAGGGTCAAAGGGTGCAGATAATAGGTTAGCGCACACGAGTGTACCTGTGGGAATGGCGATAAGACCCGTGTGAACCCCTGTGAGAAACCCGGCACCAGAATCTACCAGATGCCTAGCTGGGTGTAAATGCAGATAGTATTCCAGGATATCAATGTTGACCTTAGTTGGGCGTATTTTAGGTGACAGACGGTCTGCGTATGTGGATTAGGTGTGGGTTCTGGAGCAGATGTGCAAAACCCTGCATGCTGTGAAATAGCATACTCCCGTATCAAAGAATAGTGCACCCGAGCCTTCCCCAGAAATGAAATGTCAACCCAGCTAGTCCCTCTGCTGATCATTATGGAATGTACCAGAATCCCAGGAACTGAGGGTAGAAGGGGTGAGGGATTCCTTAGGAGACCCAGGCCAGACTGGCGTGCTGGGTATTCCGTCCAACAGCAGACCGATTGTTGGGACATTCTGAAAAAGAAATAATGATTTGGATAAGTAATGTGTCTTAGAGGTGAGGATGAGACCTTCGGAGAACTAGCCTGCTAGCTAGTGCCGAGGCGAAGAATTTACCTAGAACCAAGTGAATTTTGTGGCCACTAGAACGTGGTGGTAGGATGTCGGCCTCTCTGTACTGTAAGAGATTCAAAACGTGTGGCCGTGACTTGGGAGGCCCTAACTGTAGCCTTAAAGAAGGGTGAGCGAGGTGGCTAACTATGATTTGGTCATGGGGCTGAAACCTCCGTGTATGAGGTGGGGTGTAGCACTCGCGGGACCGTAGGATTACTTAGGATAGCTAAGGCCAGCGCCTAACCCTCAATGCCAGTTCTCTAGCCTAATGGGGATTGTTTCTTAGAATGGTGTGATATAACGTATGTAGATACTTAAACCTTGAGTGTTTGTCCTCTTTCTTTGATGCTCAGGAACGGGCCCGGTCCGAGAAACCTTAGGGAAAAAGATGCTAGTGGGCCTGAGGCGTGCCACTGGTATAATGAGTGTAAAAATGCTGAACGTATGGGTAGGTGTGTATCAGAGATACCGTAATGTAAGAACTGGGGTAAGCTAAGGGACCTGAACGTTGGTCCGTCAATTAGAGACAAGCCCCTGGGGTCCCACGATGTGAATTTTATTTGAATGAAACGAAGGCAAAGTGAGGCCTTGAGGAGAAATGTAACCGTAGTGAGTAAGATTCCCAATACCTGATACTGCAAAGCAGGGAACCAGGTAGCCTGTAGGTTGTCGAAAAATAGAACGAATTTACACATATATTTTTTTTTATTTATTTTGTAATTTTATTTTTAACTGTAATTTAAAATAAATATATATTGATTTCAAAATACATGTAGAACGAAATATATATATCTATATACATAAGTATATACATATATATCACTATATACACACACACACACACACACGTATATAAATAAAAATAATTTTAAAAAATTATATACATATAATTATATACACTGTCACAAGCACTGTCCAAAATTGGCGTTCAAATTAGTTTTTTGCATTCAAATATTAACACTAACTTTGGCCAGTGTTTGTGACACTGGACATACCCCATTTGCAATACCTTGGGTTGTCTACTTTTGCAAATGGTATGCCATCAGGGGAGTAAATCTTATTCCTGGGCTACCATACGGTCTCAAAGGCAACGTAACCAACCTGGCAAATTTCAATGTGAAAAAAATGAAAAATGTAACGTGCTATATTTGAACCTGTAACTTCCCAAAACGCCATAAAACCTGTACATAGGGGGTACGGTCTTACACGTGAGACATCGCTGAATAGAAATGTGTATTTTATTGCAGTAAAAGCAAACAGTATTATGACATTCACAGTTAGAATGTCATGTAGAACTATTTTTTTTATAAAAATTTTATTTTCTCCCATTTTTTTTATATTTTATAAAATTATGTTTCATACCTAAATATTTGATGTTAAATGAAAGCCCTGTTTACTCTGAATAAAATAAGAGGGGGTGCACATAATATGAAAGAGGCGAATTACGCCTGAACAGACATGTAGCGCAAATTCAAGTTTTTGTTTACATTTTGTTTTGATCACAACGTATACATTTGGCTCAGTCCTTAAGGGGTTAACAACAATCACTGACATATGCAGCCACGGCTAGCTCACATCCAGCTCTAAATCTAAGGGAGAGAACACCAACCAAATGGGGAACGCAGTGATCAGGTATGGATCAAATCTAGCATTAAACAGCATGCAACCAAATGGGAGCTCAATGATCAGGTATGGATCAAATCTAGCATTACCCAGCATGCAACCAAATGGGAGCTCAATGATCAGGTATGGATCAAATCTAGCATTACCCAACATGCAACCAAATGGGAGCTCAATGATCAGGTATGGATCAAATCTAGCATTACCCAGCATGCAACCAAATGGGAGTTCAATGATCAAGTATGGATCAAATCTAGCATTACCCAACATGCAACCAAATGGGAGCTCAATGATCAGGTATGGATCAAATCTAGCATTACCCAGCATGCAACCAAATGGGAGCTCAATGATCAGGTATGGATCAAATCTAGCATTACCCAACATGCAACCAAATGGGAGCTCAATGATCAGGTATGGATCAAATCTAGCATTACCCAACATGCAACCAAATGGGAGCTCAATGATCAGGTATGGATCAAATCTAGCATTACCCAGCATGCAAAATGGGAGCTCAATGATCAGGGATCAAATCTAGCATCAACCAAATGGGAGCTCAATGATCAGGTATGGATCAAATCTAGCATTACCCAGCATGCAACCAAATGGGAGCTCAATGATCAGGTATGGATCAAATCTAGCATTACCCAACATGCAACCAAATGGGAGCTCAATGATCAGGTATGGATCAAATCTAGCATTACCCAACATGCAACCAAATGGGAGCTCAATGATCAGGTATGGATCAAATCTAGCATTACCCAGCATGCAACCAAATGGGAGCTCAATGATCAGGTATGGATCAAATCTAGCATTACCCAGCATGCAACCAAATGGGAGCTCAATGATCAGGTATGGATCAAATCTAGCATTACCCAGCATGCAACCAAATGGGAGCTCAATGATCAGGTATGGATCAAATCTAGCATTACCCAACATGCAACCAAATGGGAGCTCAATGATCAGGTATGGATCAAATCTAGCATTACCCAGCATACAATCATATGAGAACTCCGTGATCAGGTATGGCTCACATCTAAAATTAGCCCCACCATAAGAACCTGTAGATGATGCATCAGGGGACTCTGTCTCCAATTCGTCCACCTCCTGCATCCTGCTTGCTGCAAACAAACAGAAACAATGTTATGTTAAAAAGTACAAACACACTAAAATGAAGTATATAATGCACACAAAAAAGCAAGTTTATTATATGTAACAAACTAAAGTAAATAGTTAGTGTATAAGATAGAACAGTATAGGGCGGCACAGTCTACGCACAGTATAGGGCGGCACAGTCTACGAACAGTACGGGGCGGCACAGTCTACGAACAGTACGGGGCGGCACAGTCTACGAACAGTACGGGGCGGCACAGTCTACGCACAGTACGGGGCGGCACAGTCTACGCACAGTACGGGGCGGCACAGTCTACGCACAGTACGGGGCGGCACAGTCTACGCACAGTACGGGGCGGCACAGTCTACGCACAGTACGGGGCGGCACAGTCTACGCACAGTATGGGGCGGCACACAGTCTATACACAGTATGGGGCGGCACACAGTCTATACACAGTATGGGGGGGCACACAGTCTATACACAGTATGGGGGGGCACACAGTCTATACACAGTATGGGGGGGCACACAGTCTATACACAGCATAGGGCGGCACACAGTCTATACACAGTATAGGGCAGCACAGTCTATACACAGTATAGGGCAGCACAGTCTATACACAGTATAGGGCAGCACAGTCTATACACAGTCTATACACAGTATAGGGCAGCACAGTCTATACACAGTAGACGGCGGCACAGTCTATACACAGTAGAGGGCGGCACAGTCTATACACAGTAGAGGGCGGCACAGTCTATACACAGTATGGGGCGGCACAGTCTATACACAGTATGGGGCGGCACAGTCTACACACAGTATAGGGCGGCACAGTCTTTACACAGTCTATACACAGTATAGGGTAGCACAGTCTATACACAGTATAGGGCAGCACAGTCTATACACAGTATAGGGCGGCACAGTCTATACACAGCATAGGGCGGCACAGTCTATACACAGCATGGGGCAGCACACAGTCTATACACAGCATGGGGCAGCACACAGTCTATACACAGTATGGGGGGCGGCACACAGTCTATACACAGTATGGGGCAGCACAGTCTATACACAGTATGGGGCAGCACACAGTCTATACACAGTATGGGGCGGCACAGTCTATACACAGTATGGGGCAGCACACAGTCTATACACAGTATGGGGGCACAGTCTATACACAGTATGGGGGCACACAGTCTATACACAGTATTATGGGAGCCTTTGGTCTATACTACACAGTATGGGGCGGCACACAGTCTATACACAGTATGGGGCCTTTAGTCTATACACACACGGTATGGGAAATGGCTGATCTATACACAGTATGGTGACACAGTCTATACACACGAGTATAGGCGGCACAGTCTATACACGGTATGGGGCGGCACAGTCTATACAGTATGGGGCAGAACGGTCTATACACAGTATGGGGCCGAACAGTATACACGGTATGGGAAGCACGGTCTATACACCGAGAGTATGGAAGTGGCACAGTCTATACAGTATGGGGCTGACACAGTCTATATACACAGTATGGGGGCGGCACAGTCTATACACAGTATGAGGCAGAACAGTCTATACACAGTATGGGGAAGCACAGTCTATACACGAGTATTTGCTGCAAATAAGCAGAAGCCTACCCAGGTGTTAAACATTCCTAGTGGGCGGTGATTTAAGGAGTTATATAAGGCTTGGTCTCATTAGCTTGTCTAATATAGCTTGGTGTTACTTCCAAGTGCTGTTTCTAAGTGTCTAGTTGGAGATATTCTGGAGAGTTTTACAGAAGCTTCAACTGTCTAAGAGTTGTGCTAAGAGCTTTCTTTTCTACTGTTACAGGTAGATTCATCTGTAGGAAAAGGTTACTGATTGCCCAAGGTTTGAATTCCTGTTGGTAATTATAAGGTATTTGATTTGATTAAGCTAGTTACTTGCTGGTTATTGCTGGTTAATTAGCTATTGTTTGCAAATAAGCAGAGGCCTACCCAGGTGTTAAACATTCCTAGTGGGCGGTGATTTAAGGAGTTATATAAGGCCTGGTTCCATTAGCTTGTCTAATAAAGCTTGGTGCTATTTCTAAGTGTGTAGTTGGAGATATTCTGGAGAGTGCTGCTTCTAAGTGTGTGGTTGGAGATAACCTGGAGGTAATCTGAGGTATTCAGGAGGATAAATAAAAAGTTAAGATTTGTTTGATTTAAATTATTTTCCTCATTGGAATGGCAGACTTAGTTCAGTGTAATAGTTGCTATGCATTTGTTTCACGTTCCACTTTTTGGAGATTTGGTTGTTGTCTAATCTGTAGACAGTTCTCTATCTTGCGGCAGGAGATTGTATTTTTGAAGTCTGAGATTTGTAAATTATCTGGTAAACAAACTCAGACTGGAACTGCTGCAAAGCCACTGCCGCAGAGACATACTAGGAATGGCAGATGGATTACTGTAGGATCTGGTAGACTTACAGTTGTGGATAAAAGGCATTTTGCACAGTCTGTTGCTCTACATAATTCATTTTCTGCATGTTACGAGTGGTGTTATGGAGAGGCACTGAGAGTAGTGTTGTTGTAGAGAGAGGCACGGAGGCTAGTGGTGTTGTGGAGAGAGGCACTGAGGCTATGGTGAGGCCTAATAGAAAGCAGTTGTTGTTGTGGAGGTGTGGAGATGGACAATGGTGGTCTTGTGAGGTGTCTTGCCGGAGCTACTGCTCACAGAGACAGGAGACGTATCTGTAATATTGTTAAGCAAGCAAAGCAGGAAGGGGAATTGGATGTACTTGTCCATCTAGGGACAAATGACTTGGCTTGCAATGAGGTTTCAGAGGTTAAGGAAGTTTTTAGTGGTTTTTGCCAATGATATACGGCAGATTGCTTCCACACTGTCATTCTCTGAAGTTCTGCCTGTGAATAACACTCAGAACGACGGGCAGATGCGTATTAGGGACTTTAATTTGTGGCTTGGTGAATGGTGTCGGGAGCAAGGATTTGGCTTTATTTCTCATGGTAGCTCTGTTTGGAATGGAGATAAGCTATACAAAAAAGATGGTTTGCATCTTTCTCAAAAGGGTACAAATGTTCTTAGTGAGCAGTTCAGAGGTTTTGCTAAGATGTATTTAAACTAGGAGGGGGGGCAAAAGGGTGATAAAACCTCAATCCAATTGTCCCCCAAAACAAGGACAGAAAGTGCCTGTAGCAAGTGTGATAAAAAATGATAAGCTTAGAGTCATGTCTTCAAATGCTCGCAGTTTAGGGAATAAGATCCATGAACTTGTGACAATAATGGCAACTGATAGTGTAGATTTAGTCGCTGTTACTGAGACATGGTATAATGAGAAAAATGACTGGGACATAGCAATACCAGGGTACTCTTTATATAGGAAAGATAGGGAAGGCAAGAAAGGGGGAGGGGTGGCCTTGTATGTGAAGGATAGCATAAAATCTAGCCTAATAAAAGTTAGTGAGGCAAACAGAGTCCGTTTGGGTTACGTTAGAATTTAGTAATCACACAGTAACTCGTGTCGGTGTGATTTATAGGCCCCCAGGACAAATTGAAGAGTTAGATAATCTACTAGTTGAGGAAATAGCTAAAATGACAATGAAGGGGGAAGTTATCATCATGGGTGACTTTAATCTTCCTGATGTAAATTTGAAAACAAAATTAGCTACTTGTGCCAGGAGAACACATATTCTAAACTCCCTACTGGGATTGTCTCTAAAACAAGTTGTTGAGGAGCCAACTCGTAAAGAGGCCATACTAGATTTAGTGTTAACAAATTGAGATTTGGTATCAGATATTACTGTAGGTGAATGTTTAGGATCCAGTGATCATCAGTCAGTGTGATTTAATATAAGAACAGTGACTGAGTCACACCACACAAAAACAAAAGTTTTAGACTTTAGAAAAACAGACTTTTCTAAAATTAGAATATGGGTAGAGGAGTCATTATCAGACTGGAGCAATTTAAATGGAGTCTAAGAGAAATGGGATTATTTAAAAGTTGCACTACTGAAGGCAACAGAAAATTGCATTAGGCTTGTCAGTAAAAGCAAAAATTCAAGAAACCACTGTGATACTCCGCAGATGTGGTCAAAATAGTTAAAAACAAAAAGTTAGCATTTAGGAATTATAAAAAAAACCAGAGTGAGGAAGACAAAATGATCTATAAGATTAGGCAGAAAGAGGCTAAGCAAGTTATAAGAGCTTCCAAATCAAACACAGAAGAGAAAATAGCACAGTCAGTAAAAAAGGGGGATAAAACATTTTTTAGATACATAAATGAGAAAAGAAAAGTAAAACAAGGATTAGTTAGATTAAAAACAAAAGGAGGAAGGTATGTAGAAGAGGATAAAGGTCTAGCTGACTGCCTCAATGGATATTTTTGTTATGTATTTACAGATGAAAATGAAGGAAAGGGACCTCAGTTGAGAAAAAGGATAAAGGAGTCATTTATTACACGTGAGTTTACAGAGGAAGAGGTCTATACACAGTATGGGGCGGCACACAGTCTATACACAGTATGGGGGGGGCACACAGTCTATACACAGTATGGGGGGGGCACACAGTCTATACACAGTATGGGGGGGGCACACAGT
>OW240912.1:426517651-426553122 GCA_933207985.1 Pelobates cultripes
GGGATTATGTGTTTACAGAGGAAGTAATATGATAGGCCAAGTATAAGAGGCACTTCACAAGAGCACTTCAGCATATAATGAGTGAGTGACTGGAGAGTGCAGACTGCTGCCATTCTCTCCTTCATTTCAACGTTGATAGCGCTCTTCTCCAAAGCCCTCCTGATCGTGCTCAGCTGCTCTGTTGTCATGCTGGGAATAATGGTAAAGAGGCTTTTCTGTCTCATTTTTCTTGCTAATTTACACATTCAGGCCATTTTTTGTTTGCTCTCCTTATTTGCGATTCCCTTTTGTCGAGGTGCTGTTCTCTTTCTAGCCTCGGGCCTCTCAGCTAATTTGAGCTTCTATAATTACAGTGTGTTTTACACCTGTCTGCTTTTCTGAATTCTCCTTGTCTTCACATTGGATCTACATACCATGGATTGCTCTTCACGTATAGGACCTTCAAAAAGCCACGACCTGTAATGTATATAATGATGGCAGTGTTCGTGTGTCCCAGGACTTACCTGAATAGAGGAATCTCAATCTATACTTTCTAAACCGATAAAATGCACACATACATTACTGTAAAAATGCCTTAGGCGACTCTTTAAAAAAAAAAAAAAAGGTGCTTGAATGAGCAAAAATTGTTTCATTTTCTGAAAAGAAATAATGTGATCTTTAACATTATATAGGAAGAAACAAAAAGAATTATCAGTGCAATTGAAAAAGCCACATCTTGCATTCTTAGAGGATTTATAATCCAATTTGAAGCAAATATGGAGAAATAAGACTGGTTATCACCGCACAAAATTAAGAATTGCAATCATCCTTAGAGATCATTTGGATTGTGATTTTCAAAATATATTGTCCACAAGAACACTGCTCGACAGTTGGAAGTTATAACTTCAAACTACATTGTGAGGGTAAAATAATCAACAAACATCAATCATACCATTTGAGTAACTTAGCCATAACAATACCATCAGCACCATCTCTGGACTTTAATTATGTGATTCAATTATCTTTAGAAATGCGTAGAACTTGTCTTTTCCAGATGAATTTCCCATAGTTCTTGTCTCAGTAAATAATGTCCATGATTTTTCAATAGAGGTATGTTGTAACAGTTTGGGCATTGTTTAATTGCTATCTTTATGTTCGGGACAGATTTGAGAAATTCTACTTGTACTGCACTAATTACAGCAACTCCGCGAAAATGTTTTAAATATTAAATGTAACATACGCGATCAAACATTCACTAAACAGTAATTTCAAAGCTCACAGAATGTAATAGTATGTTTAAAAACACCTAACCTATGCAAAAATAAGGGAGGTTTAGTTACAGTATATGATCATACATTATGTAAGCCTGCCACCTCACCAATGTACCACATTTTTGGCAGGCCGTCGCTATATACACTGATCAGCCACAACATTAAAACCACTGACAGGTGAAGTGGATAACATTGATTATAATATTACAAAAGCACCTGTCAGGTGGTAGGATATATTAGGCAGCATGTGAATAGTCAGTTCTTAAATGTGTTGGAAGCAGGAAAAATGGGCAAGCGAAAAGATTGTCTTTGACAAGGGCCAAATAGTGATGGATAGACGACTGGGTCAAAGAATCTCCAAAACAGTCTTTTGTTGTTTTTTCCCGCTATGAGGGGTGGGTACCTATCAAAGGTGGTACAAGGAAGGACAACTGGTGTCTGGGTCCTGGGTGCCCAAGACTCATTGATGCATGTGGGGAGTGAAGGCTAGTCCGTCAGGTCCGATCACACAGATGAGCTACATTTTCTGAAAAACTTAATGTTGGCCATGATAGAAAGGTGTTAGAACATGGAGCAATGGCATAAGGTTGCCTGGTCTGGTGAATCACGTTTTCTTTTAGATAAGGTGGATGGTTGAGTGCGTATGCGTCGTTTACCTGGGGAAGAGATGGCAGCTGGATATATTATGGAAAGAAGGCTGGCCGGCAAAAGCAGTTTTGTGCTGTAGGCAATGTTCTGCTGGGAAACCTTGGCTCCTGGCATTCATGTAGATGTTACTTGTATGTACCACCTATCTAGAGATTCTTGCAGACCACGTATACCCTTTCATGGCAATGGTGTTCCCTGGTGGCAGTGGCCTCTTTCAGCAGGATAATGGTTTGAACATGACAAAGTTTAAGGTGTTGCCTTGGCTTTGAACATATCCAATCAACTGAGGCCCCACCTCGCAACTTGCAGGACTTAAAGGACCACTCCACACTTCCAACCATCCCTTCCCCCCCGCCCCCCAAATAAAACCCTCCCACAGTTTAGAATACATGCATGCATATTTTTATAGGGTCTAAAGGAGCTTACAAAAGCTGCAGTTCGTATAACTGCAGCCTTTGTAAGCCCTCCTGTTCTTTTTTTTCCCCTTCACAGGAAAATAACCAATCAGAGGCTTCTCAGCCTCTGACTTGGTCCCCACGTGCACGCATGTGCAGGCCCTTGCACGCGTTTCACCTGTTGCTTGTGCACTTCTGAAGCTGAAGAGCTGGTCTGAGGTCTATCAGGGAGGGAGGGGGAGAAAGGCCTGCTCAAGTAGGAAGGAGACCACCCTGGCTTTATGATTGACAGCCAGAGGGGAGTTCCCTAGTTAATTTATTAAAGGGCTGATATCTCACAGAAATCAGCACTTTTATAAACTGGGGTTAAATGAGGGTGCTTCTCACCCATAAAGCATTTCATCAAGCTAAAGTGCTTTTGGGATGTAGAGTGGTCCTTTTATAGAATCTGCTGCCAATGTCTTGGTGCCAGATACCAAGAACATGTTCATAGGTGATGGAGCTATTAACAATAAGTTAGCATACAGTACCTCCACTTTTCTGGGTTTCCTATTGGCACCCTCAGTGATATACACTTCTACACATAGATAATTAAAACTACAGTTCGATCCAATATATGCATTTCATTCTGGAACACTTTTACAAAGAGGTAATGAGCATGTGGGAAACTCACATTTTTTTTAATTGGTCTTATACTTCTATTGTATAGAGAATGACCAGAAAGAGAATAAAAGGACACAACGTGGGGTCAGCGGCAAATGTGTTGTCACCCACCAACAAACAGATAGGAGAGGTCTGCCTATTGGTGGGTGACAACACATGATATGTCTCATGTATAAAGAGATTGCTCACCTGAAGCCTCTAGGACTAGTATATCCGAACTGGAGTAAGTGCTTCTTGGAGGTGGAGATTGTCATAGTTATCATAATCTCTCATTAATATACATTAAATTCCTACATCACTTCTGATACTATTGTAACTTTGCCCAGACTGATAAGATCATGTGTGTTTATGTATATATATATATATATATATATATATATATATATATATATTTTTTTTTTTTTTTTAAATATATATATATATATATATTTTTTTTTATATATATATAAATATATATATATATGTGTGTGTATGTGTTCATATGTTGGGGGGAGGGGGAGTTATTAACTTTGTGTGATGTGTATGTTGACATGTCCTTTCTAATAAAATGCCAATGGGCATATGCAATCTCATCCAGTTCTGAGCTGGAATGTGTTAGTGCATCTTATATAAGACTCTCTCTACGTGATACATGCATTATAAAGACATACTTTGCAAACAAAGTTCTACATAGCTGTCAACTCTGCCTACAACTCACAAATATATTGATCTGCAAGACTTTGGTTTAATCTTGCACTATAGCAAGATTGCAGTATACTTCACCCATTGCATGTCAAAATGATGTTTCACTCCTCTACAAAGTTTGTTTTTTAAAAGGCACAGCATTCTAGATTCTAACGCCTAGAAACACTGAGATATATAGCAAAATGCATCGCCCTAAAATGGTTATTGATCATGAGTTATCAGTTCTAGAAGGGTAGATGCACAGCAGGCCATCAGCAGCATTACAATACATCTTTTGCCTTGTTGTCTTGTACAATTAGTCGCTTGATCGTGGTTTGCTGTGCAGGCATTAGCTAGAACTAACAGGCATATTTTTTTTTAGCCCGTAGTCTTCTTTTCCTGGCCATACTGCTCAAAATATATACAGTAGTAAACCTCTCGAGCATTCATTATTTTTGATGAGATGACAACTGCTTAGGTTCATGCAATTATTGTTCACCCTGCTTCCAGTTTCCACGTAAGAACTGTGCTCATTAAATCTTTCACATTGTAAATGGGTATACAGACTTTCACATCTTTTGTTTGGGGCAAACATGAATATCCTTTATAATACCTACTGATGGAAGCATTCCTGAGGAACCAGAAAAAGTGAATTAGTTCTAAAAAATGTATTTATTTTTTAATAAAAATGTTATGTAATTCGCTGCTCTTTATAAAGTCTTGAGTTCAGGAATTCACAATTATTGCTCATCTGGCAAAGAACAAATGAAATCATTTAAATATCGGATTTTCATTAGAATTCTTGTACACGTTGTTCCCTCTGCTTACTAACTTAAAATAAAGAGATAAAATATGTGTGCTTTTCAGGTTTAAAAACAACCACCGATTCTTTGATACATTTCACATTTTTGCTTTCTATGCCCACTAATAGTGGAATGCTGGTAGATAAGTGCAATTCAGAAAATTCAAGGTTTTTGGTTGGCTCCTTGACATCACATGCTCTCACTAGCTGCCCCCTTCTTCCCCCACTCTTTATCAGTAACTCTGCCTATCAAAACCAATAAAAATGGTTTCCAGAGTGCTAATAAAATGTGATGAAGACTACCTTTACAGTGAACACCAGGCATTGATTGAAAAAAATACCTACTGCTACCTTAACTACAACCCAGCTTGCAGTCTATAATAGAAGACTATTCTCTTTAAGTGTTTTATTTTCAAGTGCAGAGCAGTCTTAATGTTGGTTTTGTGCTCGCCTCTATAATGTTTCTCAAACAATTTGGGAACTATTGGGGAATTGGTTTAACATAGCAGCTTTGTGCCCCAACTTCACACAAAGTAGAGATTTAGCTAAAAATAACACTCCCATTGTTCCCTCTTACTTCTAAACCCATTAATAGGTACTTTAGCATTATGCGAGTTTTCATAGTTTAATCCTTTTTCAAAAGCTTTTCAGTATAAAGGCTCTAAATGGTCCTCAGTGCTAATCCGATGTGACTTCTGTACAATATGTTGGAAACTCTTAGGTGCACGTTTCTGCGGCTTATGTCCTTTCACTAGAGTGACCAGCTCACTTTTTGAGGGAGTCCGTGCTATAGGCTTTCCATTGTGTTCTGCTATTCTGCTGCTTCTTCAAGCCTTTTTTCATCATTACCATCTATTTATACCAGATCATGGTCTTACAGTTATTCACTGCTTTGTGTGTGATTAAAATCAGTTTCTTTAACCCTTATAGCCTTCTTACGATTGTTTGATCTAATCAAATAAACTGCTTACTGGTTTATATGAAGATCCTATCTATCCATGCAGGCTAGCAGAACATTTCAACATGAATATATATATATATATATATATATATATATATATATATATATAAAACAACAATAATTCCTGCACTCCAACCCAAAACTATTAGTACCTGGTGCTCTGGTTGCAAAATAGATAAATCCAAAAAGTTACCAGCACTCACTCACTCACTTCATCCTGATGAAAGCTCCATGAGGAGCTGAAACGTTGATGGTGGATTTGGATTAAAGAGATATTGTCTGGATTGAAAAATTTTGAGTGCCGGTAATTTTTTGGATATATATATATATATATATATATATATATATATATATATATATATAGTAATTTATATCTTTCAGTCATTTTTGGTATTTCTTTTTTATTTTTATTTTGTTAAGGTAGGAGAAATGTCACGCGTTGCGTCTTCTAATACTAATAGAATTCAAATGTTATTTATTAAAGTTATCTTAAAATCCTGGTGATACAGCTGTGGTACTGTGTCATTGCATTACAATGTATATATTGAAACAAAATTAGTTTAAAAAAAACAAAAAAAGATGACTTTCCTATATATAAACTAGACCACAGACTCACCTAAAAAAAATCTGGAACTTTTCTGTTCCTTGGCTAAACCGTTACAAAAAATCTTAAAGGGACACTATAGGCACCAAAACAACTTTAGCTTAATCAGTTTTATTGTATAGTTAATGCCCCTGCAGTCTCACTGCTCAATTCTCTGCAATTTAGAAGTTAAAGCACTTTGTTTATACAGCCGTAGGCACACCTCCCTGTATGTGACTTACACAGTCTTCCTAAACACTTCCTGTAAAGAGAGATCTAATGTTTACTCTTCCTTTATTGTACAGTTTGTTTAATCTAGAATAGCCTTCTAGAACCTGCAGGAGCCTCCTGTGTGTGATTAAAGTTTAATTTACAGAGAAGGAGATTTAAACTTTAAGAGCAAGTTACATCTGATTGAAAGTGAAACCATTTTTTTTCATGCAAGCTGTATCAGTCCCAGTCAGGAGAGGTGTGGCTAGGGCTGCATAAACAGACAAAAAAGTGATTTAACTCCTAAATGGCCGAGGATTGAGCAGTGAGACTTCGAAGGTATGATCTACACACCCAAACGGCTTAATTAATTTAAGGTTATATTAGTGCCTATAGTATCCATTTAAGAAAGGAAGTTTCCCTATTGTCCATTTGAGATTTTTAGACATGCAAAATCAGCCAGGTTATATTTTTAGGCTATCATTAAACAAGTTATTCCTTGAATTCATCGGTATCAGTGGGTATGGGTGATAGGTTATGGGTGGAGGTGATAGGGTATGGGTAACATGGTGTGTGGAGGGCGGCTGTGACAATGTGTGTGTATGAGGGGCTGTGATGGTGTGTGGAGGGGGGCTATGACAGGATGTATGAGGGGGGTGACAGGGTGTGTGTGTGTGTGTGTGGAGCTGCAGACTGGAGGCTGTACAAGGCGCTCTCTCCTCCTAGGGCAGACCAACGGAGGGTCCTCGGACTCTGCGGCATAATGGACAAGCCGCTGGGCCCCCTCCTGTTTTGGGCCCTCAGTCATAGACCGAGGACCCGACATGTAAGTGTGCTCTAAGGCGATTTAGGCGGCCGCCTAAATGGCCTAATTAGAGAGCTGCCTCTGCTCTGTGTATATAAAGCAACAAGTGTTGATATACAAAGTATTGTTGACAGAGACAAATAGTGAAGAGGGACTTGCTCTAAGTAGCTCACAATGTAAGAAAGTCGCTGGTGCCCATTTCTGCTTTGGCTACTCATTAGTCCAAACAGCACAGAGGGAATGAGTTACTGGGGACTCTTATTTAGCATTTAAAAGTTTAACACTGAATGGAAAGACAGTGGCAGGGGACCCCAGACACTATAACTACTTGAATGACGAAAAGTGGTCACAATGCCTTACGATAAGTATCCCTTTAATGTAAGTATCCCTTTTGTTGTGGAATTAATCATGGGAAAAGTGTTGACACTTATTGAAATTCAATTTTTGGGTTTGTGTCGACATTATTAAAACTCATTGGCTGACCTTCACATGTGTGTAATTATCGAACGCCAAATTAACAAAATGATTGCTAATTTTAGGTCAGAATTGTTGGAAAAAAATAGTTGTTTTTTTCTACTGAGCAATTTTGTCCTAAAATTTGTAGAGTTTTCTGATATTTCTGCCGTTTCTCCCACCTATTTTCTGTACGCAGACTGACAAAGCAAAGCCATTGGCAGACGAACATGCAGGTGTATCTCGTTGGAAAGTAATTTCATTGTTTTAGAATTTGTTGAAACAGAGGTACTTTGATGCAGTTATAAGCTTTGCAAGTTATGGTCATAAAATGACCAATTTTTACACCTCAAGTAAATTTCCTAATATATCTTTAATGGATCAATACATTGTTTTGTAATGCATAACAAAGCCCCCTCCCTCGTAAATAGGTTTATCTCCTATTCTGAAATAGAATTATATACTTTAATACCCATTTATCTTTCTTTCTTGCATATATTAATATATATAAAATCCATCGCACTCATTCACTAAACAGCAATTTCAGAGTTCACGGAATTTAATCGTTTTTTTGTTTGTTTGTTTGTTTGTCTTTTAAAACCCATAACCTAGGCAGAAATAATGGGGGGTTTAGTTACAATATATAACCCCAATCTTGGCAGGGCCTATCATAGCAACCTATACACACCCACACACACTGCTCAGTGTTTTTGTGTTTTTTTTTAAATTGTTTTTTGAGGAAACCTAGTAAGTTTTTTCTGCCATTTAAAGAAATGTGTGTGAACAAAGTCCACGAAAAGAGCAGAGCTCCTTCCAGTTTGTAGGCGTTGATGATCATATTTTATTAAAGGAACCCTTGAGGTGGAAAGCTAAAGAAGGCTGCGTGGCTTTAGTGTAGACAAAGTGTCGCTTGCATTTTGCTGCTCACTAGTTTGATATACTCATTTGCTGATGCGAAATGACGAGAGCTTAGAGAGCAGTATTTCCTTCTGTCTACAGACCAAGCGGGGCCCTACATAGCCCAGTCAGCAGGTCATTAACTCGGGAGAAATCAGCTTGCGTTAATATGCTCTAATCCTGTATAATTAGTCAAATTACTGCACGCCGACCAGCTTGTCATGTGTTGTCAGATTTGGCATGCAAGCTGGGTAGTCAGGGTCCCTCTGGAATGCCACCCTAGATCTGGGAGACCCGCCTGTTTGGGACAGAGCAAGCTGTGAACAGAGCAAGCTGACTTTCCTGGCATGAGACACTTTCTTTGAATTCTCTATTTGCTGCAAGACAGTTGCATTTAATCGCTAAGCAGTAAATTGAGGAGAATGTAAAAACATTACATGAAAATAACTAGGGGGAAATCACCAACTCCTGTATTCTCCTCTTGGCTATTTCAGCCTAGTTTTTGCAGTTCAGATTTCAGTTTACTACTGTTCGCAGTTTCAATGTGTAAGCATCACATTGGATCCCAGATCAACATAATACAGGGAGCCCAGACTACTTCATGAACTTCAGGATTTGAACCACCTAAATAAAGGCTTTCTATACAGGGAGTGCAGAATTATTAGGCAAATGAGTATTTTGACCACATCATCCTCTTTATGCATGTTGTCTTACTCCAAGCTGTATAGGCTCGAAAGCCTACTACCAATTAAGCATATTAGGTGATGTGCATCTCTGTAATGAGAAGGGGTGTGGTCTAATGACATCAACACCCTATATCAGGTGTGCATAATTATTAGGCAACTTCTTTCCTTTGGCAAAATGGGTCAAAAGAAGGACTTGACAGGCTCAGAAAAGTCAAAAATAGTGAGATATCTTGCAGAGGGATGCAGCACTCTTAAAATTGCAAAGCTTCTGAAGCGTGATCATCGAACAATCAAGCGTTTCATTCAAAATAGTCATCAGGGTCGCAAGAAGCGTGTGGAAAAACCAAGGCGCAAAATAACTGCCCATGAACTGAGAAAAGTCAAGCGTGCAGCTGCCACGATGCCACTTGCCACCAGTTTGGCCATATTTCAGAGCTGCAACATCACTGAGTGCCCAAAAGCACAAGGTGTGCAATACTCAGAGACATGGCCAAGGTAAGAAAGGCTGAAAGACGACCACCACTGAACAAGACACACAAGCTGAAACGCCAAGACTGGGCCAAGAAATATCTCAAGACTGATTTTTCTAAGGTTTTATGGACTGATGAAATGAGAGTGAGTCTTGATGGGCCAGATGGATTGGCCCATGGCTGGATTGGTAAAGGGCAGAGAGCTCCAGTCCGACTCAGACGCCAGCAAGGTGGAGGTGGAGTACTGGTTTGGGCTGATATCATCAAAGATGAGCTTGTGGGGCCTTTTCGGGTTGAGGAGGGAGTCAAGCTCAACTCCCAGTCCTACTGCCAGTTCCTGGAAGACACCTTCTTCAAGCAGTGGTACAGGAAGAAGTCTGCATCCTTCAAGAAAAACATGATTTTCATGCAGGACAATGCTCACACGCGTCCAAGTACTCCACAGCGTGGCTGGCAAGAAAGGGTATAAAAGAAGAAAATCTAATGACATGGCCTCCTTGTTCACCTGATCTGAACCCCAGTGAGAACCTGTGGTCCATCATCAAATGTGAGATTTACAAGGAGGGAAAACAGTACACCTCTCTGAACAGTGTCTGGGAGGCTGTGGTTGCTGCTGCACGCAACGTTGATGGTGAACAGATCAAAACACTGACAGAATCCATGGATGGCAGGCTTTTGAGTGTCCTTGCAAAGAAAGGTGGCTATATTGGTCACTGATTTGTTTTGTTTTGTTTTTGAATGTCAGAAATGTATATTTGTGAATGTTGAGATGTTATATTGGTTTCACTGGTAATAATAAATAATTGAAATGGGTATATTTGTTTTTTGTTAAGTTGCCTAATAATTATGCACAGTAATAGTCACCTGCACACACAGATATCCCCCTAACATAGCTAAAACTAAAAACAAACTAAAACTACTTCCAAAAATATTCAGCTTTGATATTAATGAGTTTTTTGGGTTCATTGAGAACATGGTTGTTGTTCAATAATAAAAATAATCCTCAAAAATACAACTTGCCTAATAATTCTGCATTCCCTGTATGTCCCCAAAGCATTCTCTATATAAAGGGTCACAATTGATTTAGGAGGATTTGGTTGGAGGTCTGTAATAAATGGACCTCTTGCAACAAACTGGCCAGTGCTAAATAATTCGTACATAAGGTGTTAAGGGACAAGATTAGGAGGAGGATGTGAAACATCAATGGCACTTAAGGGATTAAGAAAAATCATGGGAAAATGCAAACATTCTGAAATGGATGTGATGCCAAGGTAGCCATTACCTCCTTACCTCTTTTTATGAGGTTTTATACCATTTTGCAATCTGTCCTCTCCCCATTTGCAATACTTTTAAACAAGCTACTCCAATTCTATGAGGGTCCTGACATGTGAACAGGTCATTGGTTTCAGAAGCACCATCAAAACTTATATCTTTAAAGAGGCTTGTCTGTCTTTTCTAAGCCAAATCCTCGTAGTCATATTATAAAAAAATAATAAAAAGCTACCCACAAATCTTTAAGGAACACTATAGGATCAGGAACACAAACATGTATTCCTGACCCAATAGTGTTAAAATTATCATCGAGTCCCCTGGCCCCCTCTTGCCTCCCTAAATATAGTAATATCTTACTTGTATTCAAGCCTGTAGCTGCTGGCTCTGCCACGTCTGCCTCTGACCTGCCCATGTCTGCTGACATCAGCAGACGTGGTGGTTTAAGCCAATCACAATACTTCCCCATATGATTGGCTGAGACTGTCAAGGAGGCAGATCAGGGGCAGAGCCAGCATAACTCAAACACAGCCCTAGCCAATCGGCATCTCCTCATAGAGATAAATTGAGACAATGCATTTTTATGAGGAAAGTTCAGTGTCTGCATGCAGAGGGTGGAGACACTGAATGGCAATACTGGTTACTCTGCAGAACAGCCCAAGGAAGCAGCTTTAGTAGCCATCTGAGGAGTGGCCAGTGGAGTTATCACTAGGCTGTAATGTTTCTCTACATTTTCTCTGAAAGGCAGAACAATACTGGTCATGAAGGACCCTCCAAGATCCGAGGGCATATGAGTCAATATATGAGCAATACTCCGAATTGGATTGGAAACAACACCAGAGGATCAAAACACCAACTACTGGTAGACCAAGCAGTCACAAGGGATTCTAAGACCAGGCCGACCACTCTGTGTATGGCCTGGATTGACTACAAGAAAACCTATGAATCAATGCCACACACATGGATTCTGGAATGCTTGGCTCTCTACAAGGTCAGCAAGTGTCAGGTATACCTAACATTCATGCTGCCGCCGGAACCCACTTCCGGGTTCACGGCGCTTAGCTCCGCCCTTTTTTCTGACGCGGTCTTTCCACGATACTTAGGAAGACCGCGCCAGATTCAAAGGGCTGGATTATTCACGCAGGTGCGGCAGTAAGATCAGCTGCCCCACTCGATGCTACCGGCTCCTCTCTCAGACCTCGGGTTGTAAACGGATTTCTACCTTCTCATCCCTCAGACCTCGGGTTGTAAACGGATTTCTACCTTCTCATCCCTCAGACCTCGGGTTGTAAACGGATTTCTACCTTCTCATCCCTCAGACCTCGGCTTGTAAACGGATTTCTACCTTCTCATCCCTCAGACCTCGGCTTGTAAACGGATTTCTACCTTCTCATCCCCCAGACCTCGGCTTGTAAACGGATTTCTACCTTCTCCTCTCTCAGACCTCGGCTTGGACAAACGGACTTCCTTTCTCTCACTACTAAACTGCAGTTTGTTAAAAGAGACTCCTTCCTTTTCCTCCATTGGGTGAATTAACCCTTCCAGTGCCAGAGTGCTTCTAAGTTAAGTAAATCTCTTGTCAAGGAAAGCAAGTCATATCAATTATTATAGTATAGAGTAGATACAATTGCTCAAGGGTTACAGGAATTGCAAATTACAAATGAGAGAATATTAACCTATGTTAGAGACATGCAAGGCCATCTTCCTCATGCCGCTCTTCAATCGGCTGGTGATCCTGCTGTCTGTAATCCAGAAAAATTTTATGGAGATAGAACAAAGTACAGAGAGTTTTTAAATTCTTGCAAACTTCTGATAGCTTTGAAACCTCGATCTTACCTCACTGAAAGGTCAAAAGTTTGTTCAGTAATTTCTAAGAGGTGAACCTATGGCTTGGGCCCATTCCTTTTTAGAGAATGATGATCCCATACTAGATTCACTGGATGAATTTTTTGAAGCTATGTCTTTATTATATGAAGATCCATATAAACAGGCTACTGCTGATTTAACCATCAGAACTCTCCACCAAAAGAACAGACCTGTTGAAGATTACATCGCCGAATTTAAAAGATGGGCTACCGAAACCCAATGGAATGACATCACACTACGCAATCAATACCGTCTCGGATTATCAGAAGCTGTGAAAGATGAATTCTCTCGTATTGAACTTCCTCCCACCTTAAATGCCTTGATTCAACTTTCCATTAGTATTGACAGACGTCTAAGAGAAAGAAGGGCTGAAAAAGTTCTTACTACGTCTAGCTGGAGAAAACATTTTACTACTCCAAAATTTCCTGAAAAATCTCTTCCTCACAATGAACCTATGGAAGTTGGTATAATAAGAAGCCCTCTTACTTCGGAAGAAAGGATAAGAAGGAGACAACTAAATTTGTGCATGTATTGTGCTTCAAAAGAACATCTAATCCCAGAATGTCCCCTACTAATGCATTCGAAAGCTGGTAAGCTTCATTCATCTACTTCTATATTGAACGTTCTTCACAAAAAGAAAACATCTACTTATTTTTCTATATCTCTCATATTACAGTGGGATACAAAAAGAATCGTGACTGAAGCCATTATTGATTCTGGTGCTAATGGAACCTTCCTTGATTTTTCTTTTGTTGCAAAGAATAAAATTCTGTGTGTTCGAAAAACCAATTTTATTCCAATCAGAGTTATTGATGGTTCATTCATATCCTCAGGACCCATAAAAGATGAGACAATTCCTCTAAGAATGATTACCAATAACGTACATACAGAGTTCCTTACATTTGATGTTATTAAAACTCCACTTTATCCCGTCATTCTAGGAATTAATTGGTTAAAAACTCATGATCCTTTTATTAAATGGTCACCCTTTTCCATTTCTTTTCCTTCTGACTTTTGCAAAAAAACCTGCTTCCAACATATTCCTATTCTCCAAACTACTCAGGAATCAATTATACCTCCATTCTACTCTGACTTTTCAGATGTCTTTTGTAAAAAAGAAGCGGAAACACTTCCACCTCATCGAGCATATGATTGCCCAATAGATCTAATACCTGGTGCTCCCATTCCTTATGGACACATTTATCCACTTTCTGAAAAGGAATTACAGACCTTAAAAGAATATCTTAATGAAAATTTACGTAAAGGATTCATCAGACCCTCGACTTCACCGGCTGCTTCTAGTATATTTTTTGTGAGGAATAAGGACCAAACCATCCGACCCATTATAGATTACAGAGCCTTAAATAAAATAACCATAAAAAATCGTTATCCTCTTCCACTAATAAATGAATTAATTGAAAGGTTAAGAACCGCAACTATATTCACTAAACTCGACCTCCGAGGCGCATATAACCTCATCAGAATAAACAGGATGATGAATGGAAGACCGCCTTCCGGACTAGATATGGTCTCTACGAATATCTAGTGATGCCTTTTGGGCTTTGTAATGCCCCTGCAACATTCCAACATTTTATAAATGATATCTTTAGAGATCTTTTGGATGTTTGTGTTATTATCTACTTAGATGATATTCTAATATATTCTAACAATTTGGATGAACATAGGAAGCATGTAAGATGGGTTCTATCTAGATTGAGAACTCACAAATTATATGCTAAACCAGAGAAATGTCTTTTTGAAGTTACTGAACTCTCCTTTCTTGGATACATTATTTCACCTCATTCTCTGAAAATGGATAACTCTAAAATCGAATGTATTATTAACTGGCCCGTTCCTACTACTACAAAAGAATTGCAACGATTTCTTGGATTTGCAAACTTCTATAGAAAATTCATTAGAAACTACTCAGAAGTATCACATCCACTTAACCACCTTAACAGTACTAAACGTCCTTTCAAATGGAATAAAGATGCACAAGCTGCCTTCGATAGTTTAAAAAAAAGATTTACAACTGCACCTATTCTACAGCTACCTAATCCAACATTCTTGTATGTCCTAGAAGTCGATGCATCAGATTCAGCTATCGGAGCAGTTCTTTCTCAGCAAAAGACTCCTCAAGATCCACTTCATCCAGTCGCATTCTTTTCAAGATCCTTGAGCTCTGCTGAAAAAAAATATCCTATTGGTGAAAAGGAATTATTAAGTGTTAAAGCTGCCTTTGAAAATTGGCGCCATCTATTAGAAGATACAAAACAACCTATCATAGTCTATACAGACCATAAAAATCTTGAATATCTTTATACTAATAAAACCCTTACGGCTAGACAAGTTAGATGGAACCTATTTTTTAACTGGTTTAACTTCCAATTAATATACAGACCTGGAACTAGAAATAAAAAGGCTGACGCTCTTTCTCGAATTCCTTCTAAAACTTCTATTGATGTTTATCCTCCTAACAAAATAATAGGGATCCTCTCTTTTCTTCAGGATGACTTAAGGAACTTGAATCAAAAGGATCTTGAACTTCCCAAAACACCTAATTTAACAAAAAAGGATGGTATATTTTACTTTAAAAATAGGATTTATATTCCTCCCATTCTTAGGAACAAATTACTCAAAATGGTTCATGATTCACCCCTAGCTGGACATCCTGGAATAAAGAAAACTCTTGAACTAACTTCACGATATTATTAGTGGCCTCGCCAAGATAGAACCATTGAATTATATGTCAAAACTTGTCCTATCTGTCAAAGGTCCAAATCTGAACATAATCAACCTTTTGGATTACTACTTAACTTACCTATTCCAGAAAAACCTTGGCAATCCATTTCTATGGATTTTCTTGTTGACCTTCCTCCATCCCGACAGTTCACCACTATTCTTTTTGTTGTGGACCGCTTCACTAAAATGTCCCATTTCATCTCTTTAAAAAAATTACCCTCCTCCGTAGAATTGTCTTTATTGATAATATTGTAAAGCTTCATGGTCTTCCAGAAGAAATTATTTCTGATAGGGGGACACAATTTACCTCCAAATTCTGGAAAGAGATGTGTCTCTCTCTTCAAATTCAACGCAAACTCTCTTCTGCCTATCATCCCCAGACTAATGGGCAAACAGAGAGAGTTAATCAATGTTTGGAACAATATCTCCGATGTTATTGTTCATACCTGCAAGATGACTGGACCACTTGGTTACCTATGGCTGAATTTTCTTACAATAATACCATTCATTCTAGTACGAAAATGACTCCTTTTTTCTCCAACTATGGATTTCATCCGTCCTCATTTCCCATCCCATCTAATTCTTCATCCAATCCCACGGTTACTTCAAAAAATGAATTTATGTCTTCTCTATTCCTTAAATTACGGGAGAATCTTCAACTCGCCCAAAACTACCAGAAAAAGTTTTTTGACCATAAAAGAAGAATTCCCCCTCCTTATAAAGTGGGGGATCTTGTCTGGCTCTCTTCAAAAAATATTACCACAAACCGTCCTTCAAAGAAATTGAGCTCACTTTTTCTTGGTCCTTTTCAAATAACTACAATCATCAATGATAACGTTGTTAAATTAAAACTTCCTCCAAGTTTTAAACTTCATCCAGTATTCCATGTCTCTTTGCTTAAACCACACATCCCTGATCCTTTCCATAGAGAAATAGTAACAACTCCTGAACCTATCATCATCCAAGGTGAAGAAGAATATGAAATTCATAAGATTTTGGATTCTCGTATCCACCGTGGCTCTTTACAATACCTTATCAGATGGAAAGGTTATGGAGTTGATGAAGATACCTGGGAAGATTCATCTAATGTTCATGCAAAGAGATTAGTTGATACTTTTCACAAACGCTACCCCTCTAAACCGAAATAAGTGCACCCAGAGGATGCCCCATGAGTAGGGGGTACTGTCAGGTATACCTAACATTCATGCTGCCGCCGGAACCCACTTCCGGGTTCACGGCGCTTAGCTCCGCCCTTTTTTCTGACGCGGTCTTTCCACGATACTTAGGAAGACCGCGCCAGATTCAAAGGGCTGGATTATACACTCAGGTGCGGCAGTAAGATCAGCTGCCCCACTCGATGCTACCGGCTCCTCTCTCAGACTTTGGGTTGTAAACGGATTTCTACCTTCTCATCCCTCAGACCTCGGCTTGTAAACGGATTTCTACCTTCTCATCTCTCAGACCTCGGCTTGTAAACGGATTTCTACCTTCTCATCCCCCAGACCTCGGCTTGTAAACGGATTTCTACCTTCTCATCCCTCAGACCTCGGGTTGTAAACGGATTTCTACCTTCTCATCTCTCAGACCTCGGCTTGTAAACGGATTTCTACCTTCTCATCCCCCAGACCTCGGCTTGTAAACGGATTTCTACCTTCTCCTCTCTCAGACCTCGGCTTGGACAAACGGACTTCCTTTCTCTCACTACTAAACTGCAGTTTGTTAAAAGAGACTCCTTCCTTTTCCTCCATTGGGTGAATTAACCCTTCCAGTGCCAGAGTGCTTCTAAGTTAAGTAAATCTCTTGTCAAGGAAAGCAAGTCATATCAATTATTATAGTATTTAATTTCTCTAAACTCTCTGTTGACAAATAAGCATTGCATTTTTTCCTTGCATGTGTATTTAAAGATACAGTCTACCTTGTTCACTTCAATAAAATAAAGGAGGTGAAACTTATTGTTTCTGCAGTTGAGTTCCAATTAAAGAGACATTACACAAAAGCATCACACTGTCCTTCTGGCTGTAGGAACGATCCCGCCGCTTGCCACCAATTGTAACGGACCGTTTTGCACACAAGGGATAAAAACCGTTTAGGCGATCGGCCCCCTTCCCAGAGATACAGGCACAGCTACTGCAGAACACCAAACTCCCGAACTGGATACAAAATAGTACTCCAACTCCCGAACTGGAACCTCCCAAATAGCTGCTAGCAGATGAACAGGAAAAGCAGACAATCAGCTTACACTCCTGGCTATCAGTCTCTAACAGCATACAGTGAATCCCCCCAAGAACGAGACAAGGCTCCGTGTTGAGGGTCAAGCCGTGGTCTGTTTAATGAGGGCTACCTGCCCGGCTTTTATGCAGGTCTCCCACCTGGTGGACACTCCCCTAGGGGACCAAATGGGAGACTGTGACAAGAGACAGACAAGTAGACAAATAGGACACACAGTCACAGTATATTCCCACAATGCATCCTGGCTTCCTCCTCTCTGCCCTGGGAGATAATTGAGAAGTAACTCAATTATCTCCCAAGACAAAGGCAAAACTCCATTACACATGTGGGGACACAAAACCAGTATTATACTTTAAAATACATAAAGTAACATTTATTACATAAAACACAGACATGTAACATATCCCCAGATAGCTCAGGTCTGAGTGCACATTATTAAGTGAATGGCGCTCAGACCACACGAATACAGTTTAATCGCCATGGAGCCAAAGTCTTTACAGTCAGTTTCATACGAATGGGCTCCATGGGATTCCTATCTGGGGTATAACACATTCAACCAAAACTACCGAACACCGGGCCGTTCGTGCACTTCCACCGAACAAGAAGGGAGGTCGGCGGCTTCAGCGGTGTTCGCGCAAAACTGTGTCCGATTTTAGTTCCATGAAAATAGGGGCGAACACCGCTGTGCATTTGTATGTTTAAAATGGCCGCGACCTCGTGTTCGGGATACGAATGGCGGCCACCCAGCATTCGTCAATTAAGCTGCGGTTAACCGCAGCTTCAGGGAGGTTAATTGCCGGCACACTCCAGCTCCCAGGTGGTCTATTCATTCGTGCGGTTGTTCGGTAGATTGAATCTACCGAACAACCGGAAGAAAAGCACGAATACAGCTTTTCTCCAGGCGAAATAAAGTCTTTTAAAAGGGGGCCATAGTCCAGAGGCAGCAGGCGAGCAACCAGGCTTCTCCAATGCAATGTGGAGAGATTGGTCTCGTCACAATGGGGACCTCCATGGTGACCACGTTCGCCCCCAGTTATGCCAATATCTACATGAGGAGGTGGGGGGAGCTATTTGTGTGGTCGGGGCATGACTGGAGGGCGATCTTGGTCCTATGACGGTGTTATATTGATGATGTTATTATTATTTGGAAGGGGCCTTTTACCTTGTTCCAGGAATATGTTAATTTTTTGAATACAAATGAATACCATTTGGTTTTCACCCCTGTATGGAACAAGGATCAGATCAATTTTCTTGATCTCACCCTGTCCCATGATTTGGAATATGTTAGGAGCAAATGTTTCTTCAAACCCACAGATGGGAATGGGTTTGTTCACCGTAAAAGTGGTCACCATCACCCCTGGCTTAAGGGAATTGCTAGAAGTCAATTTACCCGTCTGAGACGGAACTGTTCAGATACACAGGACTTCTACTCCCAATCATCACATGTTAAAAATAAATTGTAGATAGAGGATATAATAGTAAGGAGTTGGAGAGAGAAATCTGGAAAATTGGTGAAATAGAAAGGAAAACACTTTTGGAGAATAAACTATGCCTCCCAGATACTAGGAACAATTTTCGCTTAGCATTTATCACTCATTTCAATATCGATCATAATAGAATTAAGAGAAGTCTTCAAGGTTCTTGGCCTATTTTGTTACAAGATCGCATTTTGGGAGTACATCTACCAGACAATCCTACAGCTATTTATAAAAAAAAAAAAAAAAAAAATTTCAAGAATATGTTGGCACCTAGTTATGCCATTAAACCACCATTAGTTCATACCTCCACCCGTTCAGCAAAAACAAATAAATAGGGGATGGCTCTGCGCCAATGTACAAAATAAATAACAATAACAAGTCCAATTGAATATTTTATGTGGTCTCCGAAGTTGTAGGGTTCTACTTATTACGATATCCAAAAGATGTGGAGGAAGGTGGTGAGTGATGAGAAAGATGATCCAAAATAGTTAAAATAGGAGAGGTCTTACTTACAGTTGACAGAGCTTAATCCAGCTCTGGTGTGAATGGCTTGCAGCGGTATTATCCCCGCTTACAGTATATACGGCGAGTATCCTCTTCTATGTAGTGACAGACGGCCAAGTGGGAGATAAAAATGGAAACAATAATGGTGCAGTATGTTCCACACGTGAAATAAAAGATGTTAAAATATAATAGATACACTCACATTCGGTAGAGCTTCTGCTAGCTCTAGTTTTGTAGGCGTACAGCGGTATAATCCCCGCTTGTAGGATATACGATGAGTGTTCTTGATGGTAGTATCAGGAGCTCGGAGAGAAAATAAAACAGCGATAGTGCTCTCAATAAAATATTGTTGATGTATAAAATAATAAAATATACTCACAGTGTATAGGGCAGGCTAACTGCTCTATGATAAAAGCGTAGGTGGTATAATCCCCACCTGGGATTCTTTGGAGTATAATACCAGGAAGTAAAATAAATAAAAGGAAAAAGTGTATAAAAATGTATATAATATAAAATATATATAAAAGGCCAGGTAATAGTCAAAAGATAATGGTATAAACGTAAAAAGTGACCAAAATCTATTTATTAACAGCATATAAAAACAGTATAATATCCAAACGCGTTTCACCAATATGAGGCTTTATCAATGGATAAATGTTTTTTTTTAAATATTGATATTGATTTGATCTGTTTTCTGGACTAATATGATCCAAGCAAGACTTGGAATTGATACATATATTTTTGTTTAGATAACATTAGGTATGTGTGCGTGTCCCTATAAAGGTTTTTTTTTCTACAGTTGAGGGCTAATCCCTATGGGGAAAGAAGTTTCATATATTTATATTATAAAATAAGCAGCTATTTTCTTTTTTGATATAGTTATAAGTTGCTCTAAGGGTTTATATGTGGTGTATAAATAGTTACAGATTTATTTAATAGTAATAATTTTTGGTTAAATATATTTTCTAGTTAAATAGTTTTATTTTATTTTTTTGAAGAGATATTTCTTTAAGAATAAGAGACCCTTTCACCTTTAAATGGTGGAATTTCTAAGCTAAAGGTCTCTTTAGTTTGAACACTAAAAATTGGAACTTTTTTTGTGTATTTGTATAGCATTATTCTACTTTATGTAGTTCCTCTGTTTGATAGTTTTTTTGGTTAAACATTGATTTAATATACCTATAGATTTTAATGATTAAATCAGTGATTAATATAATTTGATTAAAGTGCTGTTAATATTCAGTGCATATAATAAATGAGAGTGTTTCAAATCATATATGACTAACACCTTTTTCTTTAGCAGAACTTTCGGGGCTGTAATTAGTTCTCTTTGTATTACATGAACTGTGGCCGAGACGATTACGTCTGGTTGCTATGGAGATAATACCGCTGGAACGCATATTGGAACGCGGATGTATCCGTGATGCAACTTCCGGTTTCAGCGATGATGACGATTTCCGGTTCTTGCCGAAAAGGGCGCTAAATTCAAATTGGAAGAGTGAGAAACAGCTGATGGAGGTGGTTTGCTCCTCCAATCGAAAAAGAAAAGGATCCACACACCCACTGAATCCACCAATGGACTTGAGGGACTAGCCCTATTTAAGGACACAGGGAGGGGGGTTATTTTAGGATATGTTTATTTTGTACTCTGTATTCATACATGGTAATTATTTTATTGCGGTCCCGGAGGAAGTTCATAACGAACGAAACACGTAGGACTACTTTTCCTGCATTCATATCCTATGCTGAATTGGTGACTGCTTATATATAATTTTATTGAATACATTTTCTTAAATTTTCACCCTGACCTGTGGATGTCTCTTGGTGGAATAAGAATCCGGAGGTGAACAGAAGGATCGTTTTGCCCCCCATTACATCAGGGGAAGCACCCTAAGAGCGCTTATACCTATCTATATCTAGTGAGTGCAATAGATTGTTGCGCTCAGGACACTGAATTTTGTAACAATATCACACTATGTTTTGTTTTATGTTTCTCTGTAGATTCACACAGCCATATACCGAATTGTTTTTGTTGTGGTTTCCAAACTGGCCAACAGTAAGAAAAGGTTGGTGGTGCATGGTGAGGTGGGCTGGAAAAATAATTCCCTACATTTCTCTAATAGAACCAATGGTTCTAAGCTCTCCCTGGTGCAGAAATATGATTATCAGTGAAAAACATGTAACATTTCATATGGTGTCTCATCAGGTATGTTGTGAATGCTCATCTGTACCATAGGAATAAATAGATACAACTGTGTGGGGCAAGCAACTAGTAACTTGGTTAATAATCATTTAACCTCAGCATTCTCCCAGACCACAACCCCACTTCTTTGGGGGTGGTTGGGGCACTGAAATCCTAAAGTAACCCAAATGTGGTTGCCCAGTTTTAGGTTTCCTTTGCAGTAACTGCAGGACCACCATCCAAATGGATGGTCCTGGGATTATCAAATGCATACTAAGGAAGTGAGACTAGAAAACGTGGTATCAGAGGTTGCACTTCGCACAGGATATATCCAAGTAAACCTGGTACATGCATCAACACATACAAAAACATATTTATAACCATGAGATGTTGGCAAACTTCCAATATATAGTAATTCAAAAAGTACGTTAGATATTAATATTTCAGTAAACAGTACATCAGTAATGGGGCAATAAGCAAATGCTTATGATTACTAAACACATGAATTACAGTATTTCCCATATTGGACCACCAATATTCCTTTTCAGGAGTCAGAAGTACATTACCTCTTTCTATAAGAGCTTGTCCTAGCCATGATAAAGCTTTTAGGGCAAGTCTATCTTTCCTCTATAGGAAGAACAACCAACATATTACCTTCAATGGTTATTATGTAATTAACCCCTCTAAACGATAGGAGTATTTATGCGGATACCAGGTGGATTATTTCTGGATATCCTTGCAAGCATAAACTCTGCATCATGACTGAGAGATAGGGTATGCGATGTGATCCAGTGACCACAGAAAAGCGTTGGTAGACACATTGCATCAAAGTGCCTGTTAATGACCAACTACATGAGGAGAGGGCCCATGCTTTGTTATAAGCATGTCCATACACGTATTACAATGCCAGGGTTTCAATTTGTTATCACAAGCAAAATGCAGTTGTGGATATAAACTCACGATGTATCGTAAGAAAAACTGTTTGAACTCTAGACTGAGATTCGAGATCAGTGAACAGTGGACCAAAATAGATAAATAAAATCCTATAAATTAATATACTTTCAATATATTTTCTTTAAATTACTTTATTCTCTGTATTAACTATGAAATATTAAAGTTAAAACAATAACATTTAAAAGCCAACTTTTAGAGTGGATAGGAATTACAAGGCCGTTCATAATGTGAGATAAAGAACAGCTTTTTTTAAACCGAATAGTTTGTGAACACAAGATGACCTTGCGCTGAAAATTCACTTGCAAGGGAAAAACAAAACCTCTTCTTTTCTTTTTTTTCTTTAGTAAATTAATTAATTAAACGTAGTTAGAAACTTCCTCAAAGTCCTGATGACTTTGCAAGAAACATGTCGTCCTTAAATACTGGGTAAGTCTATTAAACAGTGACATAGAATTGTTACCGTGTGTATTATGTTGTTACAGCTATAATGTGCAGTATTACAAACTATTTTATAAGTGTTGTACAAACTGTTCATTAAAAGCCAGTGGTCTAGCGAGCTATAGAACATTTATTTATTTATTCTTTAAAGCTCTGACATCAATCGGCAAAGCAATATTGTAATGGTGTCCATTGCAATCTGCTGTCTTACTTGCTGCTCTCAAAAATTCTGAATAATAAATCCCCAAAAAACAACAGCTTTGCATTTATGGTAAACCTGCCTGATGTAAATGGATTCTGTATATTTACTGTCATAATTACTTGTACTTAAATCTATTTAACAAAGCTGTTTATATTGTGACTGTTTATATTGTGGTAAAAAAATATATATATATTTTTATTATTTATTTATTTATTTTAACATTGCTTAATCTTTAAAGATACCTGCATAATTAATTAAATATCCTTTATATGTCTTTAAGGCATAAAATATCTGCAAATTAAGATTATATACAAAAATGCATGTTCTGGGTGTTCCGTGATTCCTTTTCTATCATTTAATTTTTTTTAAGTCTGGAATCAGATGCCTTTTGAGATGAGCACCCCTCAGCCCCCAGTTTCAGAGACTTCTTTGGAGGGGACCACAGAAAAGTATAGATTCTATAAAATAGATGTGAGGGGGCTTTGGACAGTAAAGTTACCTTAATTATACTTTTCATATAGCAGGTATGTGATATGCAATGTAATTTAATATATCAGAGTATTATCACTTTAATTGACACTGCATTTTTTGTTCTACGCTGTGCCCTAATCTGTATTTATATACATAATTGCAGCAGCATATAGCTTAAAGAAGCAATTATTTCACCATTCATGTGTGGTTGACTGTGGACTTAAAACCTACTTTATATTTTACATAGAAACATAGAATGTGACGGCAGATAAGAACCATTCGGCCCATCTAGTCTGCCCAATTTTCTAAAAACTTTCATTAGTCCCTAGCCTTATCTTATGGTTAGGATAGCCTTATGCCTATCCCATGCATGCTTAAACTCCTTTACTGTGTTAACCTCTACCACTTCAGCTGGAAGGCTATTCCATGTATCCACTACCCTCTCAGTAAAGTAATACTTCCTGATATTATTTTTAAACCTTTGTCCCTCTAATTTAAGACTATGTCCTCTTGTTGTGGTAGTTTTTCTTCTTTTAAATATAGTCTCCTTCTTTACTGTGTTGATTCTCTTTATATATTTAAATGTTTCTATCATATCCCTCCTGTCTCGTCTTTCCTCCAAGCTATACGTGTTAAGATCCTTTAACCTTTCCTGGTAAGTTTTATCCCGCAATCCATGAACCAGTTTAGTAGCCCTTCTCTGAACCCTCTCTAAGGTATCAATATCCTTCTGAAGATACGGTCTCCAATACTGTGTACAATACTCCAAGTGAGGTCTCACCAGTATTCTGTATAATGGCATGAGCACTTCCCTCTTTCTACTGCTAATACCTCTCCCTATACAACCAAGCATTCTGCTAGCATTTCCTGCTGCTCTATTACATTGTTTGCCTACCTTTAAGTCATCAGAAATAATCACCCCTAAATCCCTTTCCTCATATGTTGAGGTTAGGACTCTATCAAATATTTTGTACTCTGCCCTTGGGTTTTTACGTCCAAGATGCATTATCTTGCACTTATCCACATTAAATGTCAGTTGCTACAATTTTGACCATTTTTCTAGTTTACCTAAATCATTTGCAATTTGGCTTATCCCTCCTGGAACATCAACCCTGTTACATATCTTAGTATCATCAGCAAAAAGACATACCTTACCATCAAGACCTTCTGCAATATCACTAATAAAAATATTAAAGAGAATGGGTCCAAGTACAGATCCCTGAGGTACCCCACTGGTGACAAGTCCAAGTTTCGAATATATTCCATTAACTACAACCCTCTGTTGCCTGTCACTCAGCCACTGCCTTACCCATTCAACAATATTTGAATCCAAACTTAAAGATTGCAGTTTATTGATAAGCCTTCTATGTGCAACAGTGTCAAAAGCCTTACTGAAATCTAGGTAAGCAATGTCTACTGCACCACCCTGATCTATAATTTTAGTTACCCAATCAAAAAATCAATAAGATTAGTTTGGCATGATCTCCCTGAAGTAAACCCATGTTGTCTCTGATCTTGAAATCCATGTGTTTTTAGATGTCCATCAATCCTATCCTTTAACATGGTTTCCATCACTTTCCCCACTACTGAAGTAAGGCTTACTGGCCTATAGCTGCCCGACTCCTCCCTATTACCTTTCTTGTAAATGGGCACAACATTCGCTAACTTCCAATCTTCTGGGACTACTCCTGTTAACAATGATTGGTTAAATAAATCTGTTAATGGTTTTGTTAGTACACCACTAAGCTCTTTTAATAGCTTTGGGTGTATTCCATCAGGTCCTATTGACTTATTTGTCTTTACTTTTGACAGTTGAAATAGAACCTCTTCCTCTGTAAACTCACGTGTAATAAATGACTCATTTATCCTTTTTCTTAACTGAGGCCCCTTTCCTTCATTTTCATCTGTAAATACAGAACAAAAATATTCATTGAGGCAGTCAGCTAGACCTTTATCCTCTTCTACATACCTTCCTTCTTTGTTTTTAATCTTACTAATCCTTGTTTTACTTTTCTTTTCTCATTTATGTATCCAAAAAAAGTTTTGTCCCCCTATTTTACTGTCTGTGCTATTTTCTTCTGTGTGTGGGATTTGGAAGCTCTGTGTATAACTTGTTGAAATTTCTTTCTGCCTAATCTTGTGGATCATTTTGCCCCTCACTCTGGGTTTTTTATAATTCCTAAATGCTAAATTCTTTTGTTTTAACGGTTTTGTTATCTGGGTGGAGTACCACAGTGGTTTCTTGAATTTTTGCTTTACTGACGCTCTAATGCAATTTTCTGTTGCCTTCAATAGTGCAACTTTTAAATAATCCCATTTTTCTTGGACTCCATTTAAATTGCTCCAGTCTGATAATGACTCCTCTACCCATATTCTAATTTTTATTTTTTATGAATCGGTTTCTGGCTCTGAGAGAGCAGGCTGTTGGATGCATGTAAATGCTATTATTGCCTGGTCTATATACATTTATAAACAACATTGATATATTTATATATAAACAACTTTGATATTTAATCTTATTTTATATTATTTTGTGAAAACCTAGTTTATGAAATTCACTGAGATTACATGTGTCTGATCTGATTACAGTCAGTAGTACAATATCATTGTTCTAATTTCCTTACTGCTAGCAATACAGGTACAGTGGGATAGTACCACTGATATAAGTAAGCTTTCCCTTTTAAAATTGGTGGACTTTAATCCTGTCATTGCAATAGACTAAAGACTGTACCTGAGTAAGCAAAGTCATTATGTGCAGGAATTGTGCACTTTAAATAGAATACTTATGCTATTCTAGTGAATTGGGCTGGCTGCTTAACACATCATTTAGTATCTTTTGGTCACATTTAAAGCTGTAAATGTATTTAACATTTTATTTAAATAAGCCTTTAATAATTTCAGTTTAAAAGTTATCAGAGATCCTGTATAATCACAATTCCATCTTGCCCTGATTTATCCTTCATATATATTATTTTTTATTATTTTATCAATATTTATTTTTGCGGAGCATTTAGAGAAGCAAAGGATGTATAACAACCTGCTGCCCTTCTGTTATGTTGCTGTAAGAATATTAAATAGTTAACTTGTTTATATGTATTTTATGCTTTTATAAGGTTTATAACATGATTATTGCTGACTGAAGGAATATTGAATACTTAAACTCAATATACGACAATCATATGCTGACTGTGACAGACTAAGGTATTTCTTCTATAGGATGTAAGACAATGCTAAATTTCAGGATGTCTTGCCCATTCCGATTTTAAGGATATTCTTTTCCAGACGTATGCAAAAGCTTATCTTTCCATTGTCAGAATAACGTAATACAAGGAAGTAATAAATCTTATAGTCTGTACTGTAATGAATGACATATACCATGGCTAATGTAAGCAAACTATGTATAAAAGCCAGCTCTGGAATACACTCATTTGAGAGTCTTGTAAAGCTGTTGTCCGTGTGTTATTGCTTACAAATGATTCTCCATCAACGTTGATTATGGTGACCGAGGGATCGAGAACCGAGGGGATTAGAGTCCATTACAACATTAACCCTTTCAGCTTGGTGTCAGAAGTGGGATAGATGAAGTGGATCAGCAAAACCATTTGCGGTGAGTAGCCTTTTTGTGTCTTATTTGACGCTGATTGTCTATGATTTCAGACTGTATCCAGTAGATAGGAAAGGTGTAAGGACTCTAGTTATATTGAGACTATAAGAGGTCTCCGGTTTATTAGACATTTGGTCTAAATATATATAGGGGTTCTTGGTAACCCAGGTTAGTATCTAAGATAGATACAGGTTTTTGAGACCATAAGAGGTCTCCGGTTTATTATAGGGTTTTGGTAACCCAGGTTAGTATCTAAGATAGATACAGGGTATCTCAGGTAGATACAGGTTTTTGAGACCATAAGAGGTCTCCGGTTTATTAAGTCTATAGGTGTTCTGAGCAGCACGGTTTGTATAACCCAAACTTCTCTTTCTCCCGGTCACCTTTGTTTGTCTTAAGTGTTTTTTGTGGGTGATTGTTTGTCTATATTGGGGACACACTTTGGTAAGTTAGTAGTGTCCCCACTCTGAGTCAGCAGTATGGGAAATGTGAGTTCATGTCCTGAGTGACCAATATATGTACATGTATATGTGTATGTATGTATATATGTGTATATGTATGTATATATGTGTGTGTATATGTATATGTGTATATATAAGATAGCAGTACTTTTAAACAAATGGAGGTTTTAAAAATACATAGGGCTTAAGGAGAGAACGCAGGTAACTTGTTTTTCTTTGGTTTTTACCATATATTGGGGCTGATGTGTACTGTAGTCCTTGCTGCTGCCCAGTAGTGATGGGAGTGAGCGCAGGACTTATCTTTCTGCAAGATAGCAGTACTGTATATTAGAAAAGAAATGACTCACAGGTTGTACCTGATAGACCTACTTAAATCTTTTTGCTTTATTCTTTCTGTCGCATAGAAGTATAAGTTTATTACTCTGTTTTATTGTAAGTTATTTCACATGGGAACTGTGTGCCTGGTATGATTGTTGCTTTAAAAATACTATAAGCCCACTACACTTATTATGAGAGTGGGATAGTGTAAATGTGTTGCATTGTTTGCATGATGAGCTCAGTATATTTTATAACTGAGACAAAAAGTCACTTCATTAGTATTTGAAAGTTAATTCCCCATATGGGATTAATTGTATAGAAACACCAATCAGCACATCTTCCCTGCCCTGTGTGTTTGTTGCAAAGGATCCATACTGTAAATATGATTTTTGTTTGAAAATAACAGAGCAACATTTACATTTTCAGCGGTCCAACACATGCTTTATTTTGCACTGTAAACTAACCTTTTTATTGCAACAGGTTCCTTTTAAATGATCCAGTGTAATAACTACTGCTTGTGTCTTCTATGTCTCACATTATGTGTTCTTTTAAATTGTGGTATATAGCCTGAATCAGACATCATGGACAAAAGGTTTTTACCTGTATTACAAAGGGCTCTTGGAGACTGACCGGTCTAAAGGTTTGCCATGCCTTTAAAACATGGTATAGTATAAATTTTTTAAGTCTCTGAGAGTTCTGAAAGATTCAGGTGAAACCATGTCTGTTTAATCTGGTCCAGATGTTCGTTCAATTTCTATAGGATTTAAGTTGATGCAGCATCATCTCAGATTAGTTAATGGAAGTTTTAGACAAATAGTTGAGTTATGAGCGCGCTATATAAATGGATCCTTTCTTTAAATACAATACTATAGTAGATTAAAGTAATGAAGTTAATTAAGAAAATGTACACATAAGAATCCCTAAAATAAATCTAAACTAAAATTGGTATACTTTCCAATAATATGTTCTGAATACAGCTGTTAACTGTTTATTCTGTGTAAATGGTGATTGTGATAATGTGTGATAAGTGTGCAGTTTAACTTGAAAGTGGTTTAATTTATATGTTGCTGTATTGTTTTAAATTATATGTGAATCAGTTTGTCACAGTCTAGTGATACTGATAAGAATGACAGCCAAATAACCTAGCAAATAACTGTTTTATTAGTTGTTGAATACTAGCGTTTTGGCCAAGAATAGTTGGAGATTTGGAGGTGTTAGTTTAAGATTGCTTTTATATTGTGTCTATCCGTGTTTCCTAGGAGGGAGACAGAGTGTGTAGTTGTGTGCCCATAAATGTGATTTCTGTATTGGCATATCTGCTGGGTACCCATTATGTGTTTCTACAAAGATATTGTTTTGTGAGATGACTAATATTACATGGGATGCTGAGTATAAGTTATATGGTTTGAAATGAATTGGTGATTATGAGTTTAGTACTTCAGTAAGATGTGCTAAAATTTGGAACAAGGTGGAAGCTAAAATGTTGGGATTATGGAAGAATAAGCAGTCTATATTCACTGCTTTGGCATATAAGCAAGATGCAAAGGAAGAGATTGGTAATATGATTTTTGTAAAGAAATTTTACAAGTGTTGGAAGGATGAGGCAGGTTTGATGTCTGGAGATGATATAGATATCTTTAAAATACAATCATGCCTTGGTAATATGTTGCCACAGTATTCTTTGCTTGTGAAACAATTGATTTCAGACTGGGACAATTTGGATAGCTCAGATTTTCTTACCAAGGTTATAGAAAAGGAAAATGCAGGTTGTTTTGAATTAAGAAAAGATTTAGGAAAGTAAGGTTGCTTATTATGCTCAGGGATTGCAACATATTATGTCCAGCTACACAGGCTGAGAGCGAGGATGGGATGGAGCACATAAAGCCCGTGGAAGGGGTGGTCAAAGAGGGGCAAGGTGATGGAGACAGGGAAATCAGGGTTATAGGGGCAGGGGTAACCAAGGAGGAATAGACAGGAACACTTGGTTCAACTGTGGACAATATGGCCACTGGAGGAATGAGTGTCCACACCCCAGGAAACCCCATCAAACCCCACACACCCCACCAACCCCACAATTCTCAAAATATGCCCTGTAGGCAAGAACAACACCAGATCCACTCCCAACACCACTGGCCAGCATATCGCTTAGTTCAGGACTTTAGAGCCCTGAATAGTTTAATTGTGCCCATTTCACCCATTGTCCCTGATGTGACATCCCTCATTACAGCCATTCCACATGATGCCACTTGCTTCACTGTCATTGATTTAAGTAATACATTTTTTCTATACCTATTGATCAAGAGACACAGCTACTTATGGTTTTTACTTTTTGAAGGCTGTCAGTTTACCTGGACACGCTTACCCAAGGCTATGTGGATTCCCCAGCTGTTTATTCGTTGGTACTCCAACATACTCTAAAAAACATGGACCACCGGTCATGGTTCCGTCCTTTTTGCAAAATGTTGATGATTTGTTGTTATGTAGCCCTAGCTATGAGGCAAGCACTGTGGATACTGTCAGCAACTATAGGTCACAAGGTTGTTAAACACAAAATGCAATTGTGTAAATCAAAGGTTGAATACTTAGGTTTTGTTCTGGCTTTAGGCACCAGACAATTGAGTCCAAAACGTATTGAGGTCATTCAGAGGATTCCAACACCCACTACTCGGAAGGAGTTGCTCACCTTCCTCGGCATGATTAATTACTGCCACCATGGATCCCTGAATGCTCCCATTATGACTCAATCCTAAGGGAGGCTGTACGTTCTGACAGCCCTGAAAATGTCTGCTGGTCACCAGACATGCTAGCTGCATATATTGCCCTTACAGTTGTTATTGTGCAAGCCCAGGCTTTAGGACTACCTGTGTATTGTAAACCATTTCATTTGTATGCTCGGGACAACTGTAAAACCATGGCCGCGGTCTGTGCACAAGAGCAAGGAGGCGGTATGCGTCCCATAGCATTCTTTTCCAAAGTAGTTCGAGCTCCGGTACAGGGTATGCCGGCGTGTCTCAGAGCATTGATAGCATGTGCAATGGCTGTTGAAACTGCTACTACTATCACACTAGGGCATCCTACAATACTTCATGCCAGTCACCAGGTCACTCAGCTGATAAATATCACCATACAACACATGACAGCCCAGCGCTTCAGTGGTTATGAGATTTTTTTTTTTAAATACCCAGAATCTGTCTTTTGGAATAAACAAGGTTTAGAGAAAGATCAAAATGATCTGTTCTCTAAAGAGGGGAGAATAGGCATACTTGAAGAATAGGCATACTTGAAGCAAGCTGATTTATTTTCATCAGTCAGGCACATAGCAAGCACCATTCAATTCTTCATGAATTCATTTTATATTAGGAATCTCAGGCAGCATGTACAGTCTTTTGTAAGATCGTGTGAACGCTGCTCTTTTTACACACTTACAGATTGATTTTATTCATGTATCCAAAATTGGTAAGAAACAGCAATACTTACTGGTCATAGTTGATCAGTTTAGTAGATGGCATGAGGCCTTTGTGATATCTAGGGAAGATTCTAGTGAAGATTATTGTTACTGAAATTATTCCCCGGTATTGCTGCCCTCTGCAGATTGGCTCTGATAATGGCCCGGTTTTTGCAAGTGGGGTTGCCCAGGAACTTGCTAAATTCTTGCAAGTTACCTGGCAGTTTCATATACCCTATCATCCACAGAATACAGGGGTAGTTGAAAGGATGAATAGGACTATTAAGGAAAAGCCCAGAATTTACCCAGGAACATGGGTAAATTGGACAAGATATCTACCAGCTATTTTAGCTGAGATAAGAATGAATCCCCACAAGGTGAATTGTTGATAAAACTGAATGGTATGTATGACAATGTTTCTTCGCAGTTTTCCCTTACCTTCACAGGAACCTACTCATTCATACCAGCCCGGTGACAAGGTGTATATCCGTCAGCTGAACAGGACCAAGAAAGGAGGATACCCTTTTGGACCACCTGCTACTGTGATTGCTGTAACCAGAACCGCTGTCCTCACAGATTCCCACGACATCTGGATTCACGCATCCCGAGTGAAGCTGTGTCCAAAGAGGGGAACCAAGGAAGACAACACCACTCCTCGCTCGGAAACAGAAGAATTTCTCCTCAGCGAAGCATCATGGCTTTTACACCATATCGTAGATTGAGAGGATCATACGTACCTGAGACCAAGATTATGTTGTGCGCTATGCTTTCTGGAGTTGTTATACTCCCTCTGATATTGTTCCTTGAATGCCATTATGAGTACAAGTCAATGGCAAGTTCTGGAAAAAGACTTTGACATGATGAACAATTCTTCAATACCCCCAGCCCAATTAGGCCTTAGCCCCTCATCTAGCATTCGTCACACACGCCCTCTCAAGAACCCTTCTCCACCACCTTTCTATCAGCATGTAATATGCAATCATTCATTCACTGAACGCATTTGGATGAATTGGACAAATAGTAACCCTTATAAGTACCAGTTACCCATATGAAATGTGTCTACAGCTAATGAAACCGATGCATTATGTTTGTTTAAAGGTTCACAGAAAATTGTTAGATCTTATAACGCAGAAATGTGCACAGTTAAGGTTGCATATCAATGTAAACAGACAGGCCTTATTACTTTTAATAATGATTATATAACTGGTATCATTAATTGGAGAAGGGGACAAATGTTAGTCATTATGAACAACACTACAATTGAGAACTATATACTACCTTATATTTTTACACCTTATTACTGTCCTTCATCCACTATCATAGAACCAAAAGTCAACAACGACACACACACACCTATTCCGTCCACATGTATTAATACAACTGCCTTCTTACAAGCTGTACATGTGTCATTAAAAATCACTACTCTTGTTGTAACATTATGTAACACAGCAAACAAAAGGCAGAAAAGGGAATGGTATGACACACTGTTAGGAGGTGCTGGAACCACTATGGGTATACTAAATAGTTATAGATATGGAGACCCTCAAGAATAAGTTAAACACAGCCAGCATGCATATAGGGACTGGTTTTCATGCTACTGCAAATTGGGCTCCAATTGTTGTTAAATCACAGGTTATAGGATTGGATTTAGATAAATCAATGTATAATTATTTAGATAATTTAACTGTTGCAACTATGAAATTCACTACAGGTCTAAGTAATTGGAGTACTTGTGCCATCAGGTATTTATGGATGCAACAACAAGGATTGGCATTAGAAAACACACTAATGATTCCCAAACTAGAGAAGATTAGAGGAAAGCGTAACCTCACAGATAATGAATGGTTACTTCTAAAACCCCAATCCAGTAAATGCAATGGATGGTTAACTGGTAATGTTTCACATATTTCATGCTCTTGCTATTTTACATTATATCATACATCAAAGGATGTTAAATTAGCTTGTCAATTTAACACATTACCAGTACCAGTTTATGATCTTTTTGCCAAGAATTTAACCTGGTGGGCACCCACATACACAGGGGACTATATTTTCCCCAAAGATAACACACACAGGTAGCCACACATATCCTAAAAGGAGAACTCCTTAAGGTGAGTTCACAAATTCAGAATGATTTAGCCCATAATTGGTACGATGCTTCACTGGTTGGTCCCCTACTGGATCCCAGATAATGAAATAATTCTTCTATCCTTTTGTTATTATAGTCCTGATTTTATTGTGTATGATTTTATATAACTGTCACCTTACTTGTACATTGAGGAAGAGAGTACAGAAATGAATCCATAATGCAGAACAGAAACAATTAGAAATTCTCCTCTCTGCCACTGGAGGGTATCAACCCATCTTTAAACTGGGCCTTAGGAATTACCACATGGGAATCGAGGTGAAGAAATTAATGAAAGTCCCGCAGGGAGTGACTAGCACCCCTGAAAATACCATGTGGAAGTTTCTCTGTCCTGGTAAGATTTTATCGATAAGATGAGCAATTGTTTTATTGCTCAAAGAGGGGAATGTAAGAATATTAAATAGTTAACTTGTTTATATGTATTTTATGCTTTTATAAGGTTTATAACATGATTATTGCTGACTGAAGGAATATTGAATACTTAAACTCAATATACGACAATCATATGCTGACTGTGACAGACTAAGGTATTTCTTCTATAGGATGTAAGACAATGCTAAATTTCAGGATGTCTTGCCCATTCCGATTTTAAGGATATTCTTTTCCAGACGTATGCAAAAGCTTATCTTTCCATTGTCAGAATAACGTAATATAAGGAAGTAATAAATCTTATAGTCTGTACTGTATTTGCATATACCATGGCTAATGTAAGCAAACTATGTATAAAAGCCAGCTCTGGAATACACTCATTTGAGAGTCTTGTAAAGCTGTTGTCCGTGTGTTATTGCTTACAAATGATTCTCCATCAACATTGATTATGGTGACCGAGGGATCGAGAACCGAGGGGATTAGAGTCCATTACAACATTAACCCTTTCAGTTGCTTTTTAAAATTAACAGATTTTCTAAGAGGGTAGTATAATTTCAAAAATTTGAGCTAGTTATCATATATTATATAAAATATATGCTGCTTTGTACTGCAATGATTTTTTAGTTTTTTTAAAAGCCCTGTCTTTCTCTTTATGGCTGGATGTAATAAAGTTGTTCATAATTCGGAATATAAAACAATGACTTCTCAATTCCTTTGAATAGAAGCAATATTTACATGTCTCTGTATCTCCGCAACCTTGGCTGGAAACTCCAGACTCCAAAAATAGTTATGCTGTTATAATTCCTGATTTTTAATCAACAGCTAGTGTAACTGACAATATGGAAATTATCACTGTTTTATAAAATAATGCAATTTTCTTTGCATTTTTGGAATTAGACTTCAAATTCTATTAGTAATATAATAGCAAGTCTTTTTCATCGCTCTGTCTTATCACTTTTCTTTTGACAACATTTTGCATTAATCTTTTTCCTGCGCATGCATACTAAGCGAGAACATATCCCCCTGCCTGCAATCCACTGTCCTGGAACTAATGGACCATGGTATGCTGGTGTATAAGGCATATTAGGGAGTTTACCAAATATGTATATTTGTTCTCTTATGATATTAAGATCCACAATTTCAGCATTGTATGCTAATTACAATGTACCTGGCACCTGAACTCAAAGTGCCTTGTACAAGTTCACATTAAAATCATCTCTTCATGATTAAGATCTCTCTCTGAGTCTGGGCTACAAATAGCTAATTAGATTCTTTATATTTCAAGACTTGTGCCACGACAAAGTGTC
>OW240912.1:426568774-426597893 GCA_933207985.1 Pelobates cultripes
AATACAAGGGAATGCTCCAAACTCCCGAACTGCATACAAAGTAACACTCCAAACTCCCGAACTGGAACCGAATAGCTGCTAGCAGATGAACAGGAAAAGCACCCAAGCGGCTTACACTCCTGGCAATCAGTCTCTAACAGCATAAAGTAAATCTCCCCAAAGACGAGACAGGGCTCCGTGTTGAGAGTCAAGCAGTGGTCTGGTTTATTGAGGGCTACCTGCCCAGTTTTTATGCAGGTCTCCCAGCTGATGGACACTCCCCTAGGGGACCAAATGGGATACTGTGACAAAGGACAGACATGAACCAATGACAGACACACAGAGGTAAAACATCCCCACAATGCATCCTAATTTCCCTCCCTCTGTCCTGGAGATAATTGGGAAGTAATCCAATTATCTCCCAGGACAGAGGCAAAACCACATGGCAGTAAAAGACATAAAAATGTATAAAGTTACAACTGTTGCACAAAACATATGCATTCTACCTATCCCCAGATAGCTTAGATCTTCCAAGGTAGTTGCTTGCGTCGCTTGTACCCATCCTCTGGCGATTCGGTCTAGGCGATGGGCGAATTCTGTGTGGGAATCTTTCACATGGTTTTTAAGTTCCCTGAATTTGAGTCTGTAGGCCTCTGGGATAATAGCATATCGAGCTAGGATGGCCTGTTTTACCTTCTGGTAGTCCCTGCTGTCCTCGTCTGGAACTGCGCAATATGCTTCTGCTGCGCGGCCAGATAATCTGCTGGCAAGCAGGGGTACCTGTTCTGCTGGGCTGATATCATGAAGCTGGCATAGTCGTTCGAAGTCCTGCAGATATCCATCAATATCGCCCTCTGTGTCAGTGAAATTTTTAAATGCCAGGTAGGGACTTTTCGGTTTTCCCTGGGCAATGCTGGATGGAGCTAGCGACCCCTCTCTGGATCGCTGGTTGGACTGCAGTTGTTTGGCCACGATGTATTCATGCACATCTGCCATCAGTCTGTCAAATGTATCCCTGGGTGGTTCTCTGGATAAAGTGCCAGCCTGCTCCTGAACTCCTTTTCAAATTCAGTTGGCTCTGTCTCCCGTGGAGGTGCTGCATTACTGGCTCTGTCTCCCTCCATGAGCTCGGAAATAAGAGTAGCCTTTGTCTTGTTGCTGGCTATTATTCCTCTTGTTCCCAATAATTCCTTTAGCGTAGCTCATTTCAATAGTGCATAGTTCGTCTTCATTCACCGTCCGTTCGTATAATTCCACATATTCCCGAACTCCGGTGTGGCGAAATTAACATCGCCACTTGTATTTGGAGAAGCCTGCTTGCCAGCCTTTTGCCCCAGGATTATGGGCCCTGCAAAAAGACATGTGACTTCCATGGAAAAAACAAGCCACTGAACCGATCTGGGTGATTTTTGGATATGCTGATCACCCAGATCAGGGCTGACTCTTGTGGGGTTTCCATGGATCTTGGGGGTACTTTTGGGGTGTTTGTAAATTGTGTATTTTTCTGTACCTGAAGATAATCAATTATCTCTCAGACACAGAGGAGGAGTATGTGCTTATCTGTGCTTCTCCCCCTTTTTCCTGTCCTATTGTTTCCCCAACAGGGACAACTAGCTGCTCTCTCCCTCCTCAATCTCCCATCAGCCCTTGCTATTGTCTGACCCTACCCTTCATTGTAATCTATGTATCCTATTGTATGTAAATGAGGCTGTTGGGGGTTTAAATGTTTGTATAAATTGTAAGTGCTGGCTTGCATTAAACAGACCTACTTGAACCTTTCTTGAAGTCTTTGCTCATGCTTGGGGGAAGGGATACCTACACTCTGGGGATTGCTATAATGACTTACTCCCCAGAGTAAGCCCTTGTAAGAGTTTGATTTGTTCCTGCTACGCTCTCTGGATTTAGGAGAGGTTCACCCACTAGGAGCTGGATCCTGGTTGTGGATCCAGGGTGGGTGAGAGACGGCAAGACCCCGGCGCAGCTGCATCGTTGGAAGTGGGATCCGCAGTGCTGATGGTGTCGGTTGGAGTGCTCGGAGTACTCGGCAAGCGCTAGGAGCAACGATTGGCAGAGGTACTCAGTTGGAGTGCCAGCGGTCCGTCACATCTGGTTTTACCGAATGGTTGTTTCGTCAAACTGCTGCTTCTTTTCCTCTGTTCGCATAAATAACTGCCGAATGCTGCATTGCTATGCGGTTTGAATCCCGTCACTTGCCACCAATTGTAACGGAGTAGTAGTACAATCCACGGTATCTCCGCTGGTAGTCAGGAATCAGAAATGGATAACAGACAAAGGGAATAGTGTACCTAAAGAATTGGGAGAAAATAGCCTGTGCCTAAACTTCTAAATAAAAAATTGAAGATCTAGAGCACACGTAAAAAGACCACAGGGTCTAAAAACAAAAAAAGAGTATCAAAGGAATAAATATAGTATTCTTGTTGTATCCATTATTAATCTTTATTCCTTTGATACTATTGATACCCAATAAACTCTTTTTTTGTTTTTAGACCCTGTGGTCTTTTTACGTGTGCTCTAGATCTTCAATTTTTTATTTAGAAGTTTAGGCACAGGCTATTTTCTCCCAATTCTTTAGGTACACTATTCCCTTTGTCTATTATCCATTTCCACTAGGGGTTACCCCCTGTATTTAGTGTACTTTGGCAGTGTTCGAGTAGTTTTTATTCCACGGTCACAGTATTTATGCAAGTCCCCATGCAAGGGGTTTCCCTAATGACACTGCAGGGGTTTTGCTACAGGGACTGTGTGGGGAACTGAGCCTGCAAGGCTATTTCCCATCAGGCTATGCTGTACAGGAGAGATAATTGTGCAACAATCTATTGTTAATCACATTATCTCACCGGACAGCAAAACATACAATTTTACATTAAAATACATAACTAGGAAAATACTGAGTTGAATTAGTCGAATGACTCATTAATGCACAGTGGGGATCTGAGCACACAGTCTGGTGAAATACCGCTCAGATCCCTGTAGAAATAAACAAAAGCCATTCGAATGAAAACTTTAGCCGAACCGACAGTATAACGTGAGAATTCACTGAGAGCGGTAATATGCCGAAAGAATAATTTATTTGAACGGTCTGGAAGTCCAGCGGGGTTCGTGAAGTCGAGTGGCCGATTTTAGTTCCAGGCACTCGTCGACCAAACACCGCTGGGCTTTCGTGAACAAAGATGGCCACTGCCACCTGTTCGGCATACGAACGGTGGCCACCCACGAAACACATTAGTGAACTGGAGATACATTGTTGCAATAGTTAATGGGAGACACATGACCCCCGTTGTGTGGTCTTCCATTCGGCAGTTTGTTCGTTTCACTAACAGTGTTGAAATTCACTGTTCGTGAAACTACCATATAAATGCTTGCGGCTTTCGTGCCGCTAGCATACGAATCCTCTCTTTTACATATAACACAAAAAAAGGAATACGAACATTTCAGACAGTCTTAAAGCAACCATATCACATAAAGGTAATTACAGTCTTAAGTGGCTAGATTTGCCAAAACTTCATAAGGATGTTAATAAAGATGAGACCTCTGGTGAAGTCTTTTGTACCTATGGGTGCTATGTTTGAACCTTTGGATACATATCCTTTTAATATTCAAGCCTGAAAGGATGTCCTTCAGATAGTCCTTACATTTGGCCATACGGTTTTGGCGACTGTCATAGGTTTTAGGAGATGAAAATGATAAAGTAAGAGGTCTAATGTGATCAGTATTTTGCTTTTAATAAAAATGTAATACTTTTTCTATTACAAAACCTAAGCTCCATCCCCGAATTACAGAATTCATTGCTATTTACTGCCAGAAGCCAACAAGATTAATACATGAATTGACAGGACCTTCTATAAGGCATTTTCTATTTACATAGAAAACCATTACAGCTTAATTTAATGGTCTTGTTGGTGCCTAAATGGTGTACCTGCAGGATGACAATTGTGAGGACTGTTTCCAAGAAATGACAAAGTTAACATTCATCATTCAGTTTGCTTCTAGTGGCTGTCAGACAATTAATCTATCAGACAGCCACTAGAGACACTTATCTGTGAACACAGTTACATTTTTTTTTTAAATCTTCACATTCTGCAACATGACGTCGTTTGACGCAGGGAAGTCTCACCATAGAGAAACTTAGATTGCTGCACATGCATAGGAGTGCCATTGATCCTTCTCCATGAGCCGTTTGACCAAGATGATCTATTGATATGATCTCACATGAAGGGGTAGCTGTGGGCACAGCGAGAATGGGTGTGGCAAACTTAGCCACTTCAGATTAAGCTGTTATATGTCTACAGGTTGTCCTAGAAAAGCTGGTCCAATTCTGTTTGTTTATGTATTTGCTTATAACTGTAATAAAGAGCATTCGTATGCTAACGGCCAAAAGCCGCTAGCATTCATATGGTAGTTTCACGAACAGTGACTTTCCACACTGTTCGTGAAACGAACAAAGTACCGAATGGGAGCCCACACACAGGGGGTCGTGTGGCTCCCATGAACCAATTGCAACATTGTAGCAATCGGCTGCTAATTGATTTCCCGGTGGCCATCGTTCGGATAATCTTGGATTTCCTTTTAGCCCAGCGGTATTTGGTCGTCGAGTGCCTGGAACTAAAATCGGCTACTCAACGGCGCAAACACCGCCAGGGCCGCCATCAGGGGGTGACAACCGTGACACTTTGTTTCTCTGCACACATAGATAGCGAATCTCGCTATCTATGTGGGCAGCAGCAGGCCCCGGCTCTCTGTTACCGTCCGCAGAGGGGGCCCAGGCAGCACAGGAGCAGCTTCTCCTCCTCTCTTCTTTCTTCTAATAACTCTTGCGAGATCCGGTTACCATGGCAACGCTCCGCGGGTCTCGCGAGAGTTATTAGAAGAGGAGAAGCTGTGTGCTGCCTGGGCCCCCTCTGCGGACGGTAACAGGGAGCCGGGGGGGGCCCCCCACCGGACCACCCACCGGACCACCACAGATGGAATCTCCCCCCTCCCTGGATACAGATAAGCAGGGAGGGGGGAGAAACATTTAATTAAATTAATTAAAAATTAATGTTAATGTACACAAACACTACATCCATTACACACATTCTAATTCACTTCCACTATACACACCACATTCAGTCCTGCATCATTGTCAGCGGACCAGGTAGGGCGTGTGCGGGCCCGGGAGGGAGGGGGGGGCCCAAACCTTGTGCTTTGTCAGGGGCCCCAAAATTTCTGATGGCGGCCCTGAACACCGCTGGACTTCCAGGCCGTTCGAGAGCGCTGGTCTTTGGGTACTTTCTTCCAACGTATGTATTCGTGACTTTCTGAAAAGTTGGTGGTAAAATGTATTTCGTTAGTTTCGGTTAGTTATGCTGGGATCTGAGCGGTACTTTCACAAAGTGTGCGCTTAGATCCCAGCTACCTGCCGAACGGTCATTCGGTACAATGGCACGAATAAAGTATAAGTTACAGATTTTTGTGTGAAAAGCCGGTTCTGCTGTACGGAGGGATAATCCACTTAACAGGATATTATTGTGGGAGTATCCCTCTCGTACAGCAGTGCATGGTGGGAGAAATGTCCTTCATGGTCAGTTCCCCATGTAGTCCTCTACTGTATAACCCATGTGTGACGAAATGCCTTTTGTCCCTGGATTGTTAGGTGACAAGCTGCCCTTTGCCCCCGGCTTTTGGAGGAGCCTGATTGCCAGCCTCCTTCCTCATGACTATGGCCCTGGGGTGTATTGCCATTTAAAAAGACTATTTGGGGCTTATTGGCTTCTAAAGACAGTTTCTTCCCATTTGAATCCATGGGAAGGTGTGTTTCTTCCCCTCCCCCGTTTCCTGTCTATTGTTCTTCAGCAGGGCGTTGTCCCAGGCACACTGCCAAACCAGTTGGAACTGACTGCTTTTGTCCCTCCTTGGTTTCTCAACAGCCCTTGCTATGCTTTACCCCATGGAAAATCTACTCTGTTCATGGGATCTGAGCGCTGTTCACCTAGATTGGGCGCTCAGATCCGAGCTATCTGGGGATAGGTTAAATGTGGGGGTTCTGTGTAATAAAATAAGAATGATGTATTTTTATGTACTTTTACGTATTTTGCTGTTAGTGTTAAATGTAGATATTTTCTGTACCTGGAGATAATTGAGTTTACTGCAGTGCCTTAAGCCAATTATCTCCAGGATGGAGAGGAGGGATTTCATTGTGTATGTGAGAGTGTTATCATGTTAATTAGTGTTCCCATTGGTTTGTGTCCCTTTTGTCACAGTTTACCACCAGGTCCAGGGGGTGTGCCTCTGACCTGAAAACTTGTATATAAGGAGTAATAAACGCTCATTGGAGTCAGATCATCTTGTACCTTCATGAAGTTTCGGCTCATGTTTGGGGGATTGGAGAAACTACACTCTGGGGATTGCTATAATCACTATACTCCCCAGGGTATAATCACTAAGCTCTGCTAAGAGCTTGTTCCTGTTCCTGCTCTCTGGAATTGGAGAGAGGTCGACCTGCTGGAAGCTGGACCCTGGTCCTGGGTCCAGAGTGGGTGGAGACGGCGAGACCCCAACCAAGCTGCGGCGGTTCGTGGGGTCTGCAGTGGTTATGGTGTCAGGCAGAGTGCTTGGAGTCCTCGGAAAGCACTAGGAGCATCCGTCGGCGGAAGGTACCCGGTCGGGGTGCCAGCGGTTCCGTTACACCATGTAAAGTGACTAAGGAAACCCCTTGCATGGGGAATCACATAAATACTGGAGCTTGTGAATAAAATCGTCAGTTGACTCCCAGAACTGTGTTTCGTCCGGTTATTGGGGGATTTGGGATATTGCTGTAGCAGAACCCCTTTGACTGTCCAAACTTTTTCCTTGTAATGGTTGACACTTAAGAGTTTTCCCGATGCCTGGATTACACAGAATCACCGACCACCATGGGTGGCTATACTATGTTCGGTATAAAGATGGAACAGCTTACCTGTGAACTGCTTACGAACTAAACTACCGAACGACCGGACCACCCTGGTGTAAAGGGTGGCTGTAATTTACCTCTCTGATTGCTTATTACATTCCCTTGAACGCACGAGCACTCTGTTATATTCCCTGGGTAGCCGCCATTTCAACAGCTGAACACGTGGCGGCGGCCATCTTAAACCCGTGAACAGCGGTGTTTGGTCGTCGAGGGCTTCAGAAAGTACTGATGGAAACGCGCGGACGGCCCGTCATTCAGTAGGATGAATCCCACGAACTAGGGGATTCATCCGGTTACCGACATAACTGTGGATGGCATAGCCTTTCGGGACTTTTGAGGCACGAACAGAGACCGACCGCAGGGCCAGATCTTTACCTTCTCATAACTCCTGAACCCCTGGTCTGATCTGAGTGATTTTTAGATATGTTCCTCACCCAGATATTTAAAGGTGTACCCTACATATTTGGGGTACATCCAAGAATTGGGGGGGAAGTATAATTATTTTAACTGCTAATCTAAGGGGAGGAGATGTGTGGGAGGTAACGTCTATGGGATTGGTTGCTGTACTAATTGTGGTGAATCCCTCCCTTGCATGGGAGAATCTCATAAAAGCAGGAATGTTGCCATTAAACTTCAGTTCTACTCCTGATCCAGTGTTGGTTTTTATTGCTGATTGTGCTGGTTACCCTCTTGGATTTACTACTTGTTCCTGCATTCTTTTAATATCCCAGTGGAGTTAAGCTGTGGGAAATCAGCTCTCCGCTACAATTGCCTTCATTTTCAGCGCTTTCTTTGGATTACTTTCTGTACCAGCAGAGATATTGAAATTTAATATTGCAGCTCCGCCTTTAGTTAAAAATGAAGTACAATTAATTTTTTTAGTTTCTACAAGGGGTCCAACAATGTAAATGGCACAAGGTCACTGTTGTTATATATACATATTTATTTTTATGTTTGAGAGTTAATTTGAAGCCCATTTCAGTCTATGTAACAGTTAATGGAGAAGAGATTGGGGGCACACCCGAGAGATGCATTATGCAAGAAAGGTGCTGCCGCACTGACCAAACTTCATACAGAAAAAATAGTTACGGAGCACTCAGACTTCTAAAAATACATACCTAGGAAGGATACTATAAAACGCCTAAGAGAATAAATATGGGGATTTAGTTCCACCATATGATATTAAGCCCACCACTGCTTCAAAGTACCCCAGTGGGTCCTACGCTAATTACAAAATGTGGGAGACAAATTAAATACTACTGGTGCTAAAAACAAGCTTAAGTGTATTACAATTAATTTCTGTGGGCTTAACATCATATGGCCATATGGTGGGACTAAATCCCCATATTTATTCTCTTAAATAGGCGTTTTCTAGTAGCCTAAAAGTCTCAGTGCGCCGTAACTATTTTTTCTATTTAACAGTTACTTTATACTCAGGGCTCTGATTTACCTGTTACAAATTATTATTAATTAATTTCCTCTTACACACAAAGCCAAGAGTAAAGACAAACAGTGTGCACTCGATATCCATGAGGAAATGACATTGTGCACACACACGCCATAGTGCGGGACTTCCCCTGAACAGGAACTTACCTAGAGGTATGATTAATGGCAATACAGAGTGCAGACACGTCACAAAACACACAAGGTACAGAGACCTCAGCACACAACACATGGTTTATAGATGGCAACGCAACACAAAGGGGAGGACATATCACAAAACACACAAGGATAAGGTACAACAATGCATAACACAGAGCATGCATCTCATCACATACTGATCACAGACTGCCTGTATTGGTGTGTGACATGCATCTGGACTGTCTGTATCAGTGTGTGTGACGTGTGTCCTGGCAGTCTGTATCAATGTGTAGGACGTTTATCTGGCTGCCTTTATCGTTGTGTCTGACGTATATCCGAGCCGTCTATTCTGTGTGACGTGTATCAAAGCCATCTGTATCAGTGTGTGTGACGTATCCGAGTCGTCTGTATTGGTGTGTGTGACATGTATCCAAACCATTTGTATTAATGTGTGTGCCATGTATCTGGGCCGTCTGTATGGTTGTGTGTGATGTGTATCCAAGCGGTTTGTATCGTTGTGTGTGACATGTATGCGGGCCATCTGTAATGGTGTGTGTGACATGTATCTTAGCCGCCTGTATCCGTGTGTGACATGTATCGGTGAGTGTGTGATGTGTATCCGGCTGCCTGTATTGGTGTATGTGACGTGTATCCGGCTGCCTGTATTGGTGTGTCTGTGACATGTATCCAAACCATTTGTATTAATGTGTGTGCCATGTATCTGGGCCGTCTGTATGGTTGTGTTTGATGTGTATCCAAGCCGTTTGTATCGTTGTGTGTGACATGTATGCGGGCCATCTGTAATGGTGTGTGTGACATGTATCTTAGCCGCCTGTATCGGTGTGTGACATATATCGGTGAGTGTGTGATGTGTATCCGGCTGCCTGTATTGGTGTGTGTGACGTGTATCCGGCTGCCTGTATTGGTGTGTCTGTGACATGTATTCAGGCTGCCTGTATCAGTGACATGCATCTTTGCTGCCTATATCCATGTGTGATATGTATACAGCTTGCCTGTATCAGTGATGTGTATTCAGGTTGCCTGTATAGGTTTGTTTCACATGTATCCGTGCTGCCTGTATCTGTGTGTGATGCGTTTCCGGCCAGCCTGCATCAGTGATGTGTGTGATCTGTATCCGGGCTGCCTGTATCGGGTTGTGTCACATGTATTCAGGCGGATTGTATCAGTGACGGGTGTAGCAGACCTGGTCCTATGTCTGTTCTGTTGCAGTACCCCTCTTGTTAATTTCCCGAATGAGTGTTCTCCCCTTTTGTATTTGCTGAACACTCTGGTCCCTCTGACTCTATATTTTCCATTTCCTGAACAACATTTAGTGTTCACTCTGGGTGGCCGCCATTCGTATAAGCGAATACACGTGCTCTATTGAATGGTGGCCATTTTGTTATCCGTCAACGCCGTAGAACTAAATTTCGGACACTCTACCACATGGTTCCAGGGAAATTGTTCTGCCCCTCTTACAGACATGCCAGGAGAGCGCTAATCGGAGGAAAGGTACTATGAATTGTGTATAGTAATCACTCCCTAAGAGCCAGGGGGAGCCCTTACAGGAACTCATGAAAGTTGACCAGCGAAACCCCTCTTTCTCATGGAACTATTTTAAGCATTATGCATGTGTGCAGCTGGTCAGAACTTTACCTCGAAGGAGATTCCCCTACATTGCATGGATCTGAGCGCTATTTGGACAGTTTGGGCGTTCAGATCAGGGGTATTCAGGGATATCAGACATGTGGGGTTCCTGTATGATTTGACTGTATTTTGGGGTACTTTTTATGTTTTTATCTTTGGTTCTCTGTATCTGGGAGATAATTAGTTTAACAGTCTTTTAACTCAATTATCTCCCAGACACAGAGACACCTGGGCAGGCTTACAATGTAAATCTATGGAGACCCCAGGAGGGTAAGCCAAAAATTCCCTTACGGGGCATTCAAGAAATTTGTAGAAGCGTAGGAAGATATTGATGCTTTCCTTCAGGATTTTGAGAGGCAGTGTACCCTACATAATATCAGCCCAGAGGATTGGTCCCACTCCTAGCCAGCAAGCTGTCAGAAAGAGCCGCAGATGCATATCAGGCTATGCCCGACGAAGACATTCGGGACTGTGCCCGGGTCAAAGCAATTATCCTAGCTAGGTATGTCATTACTCTCGAGGCTCCTATTCAGAGACTTGAAAAAGATGGAGAAAGACTCTTATGCTGAGTGGGCATGCTGGCTGCACAGAGCCACTTTTGGATGGGCACAAGCAAGCACCATGGAAGAAGTGCTACAATTGTTGCTACTGGAGCAGCAGGCTGGCTTAGGACATAAAAAAAACGGCTGCAAGACCGCAATCCCGCTAGCCTGACAGAAGTGGAAATCTATTCACAAGCCGGACTTTACATAGGACACGAGGTCATGCGTTTAGACTGGAAGAAAGAAGATTTTATCTAAGGCAAAGGAAAGGTTTTTTTTTTTTTACTGTAAGAACAATAAGGATGTGGATTTTTTTTTTTCAGAGTCCAGATGTTCAAACAGCTACTAGATGCATACTTCCAAAAACAGAATATTCAAGGATATAATCTTTCAATGTAGGGTAATAACTGCTTGATTCAAGGATAAATCTGACTGCCATGCTGGGGTCATGAAGGAATTTTTTTCCTAGCTTGTTGCAAAATTGGAAGCGCTTCAAACTGGGTTTTTTTTGCCTTCTTTTGGATCAACAGCAAAAAACAAATGTGAGGAAGGCTGAACTTGATGGACACAAGTCTCTTTTCAGCTATGTAACTATGTAAGTAACAAGGAGGGCAGATTAATACTTGGATGCATGCCGACACCAGAGACCAACACCACAGAGAATGTTTCCCTGACCAGTCTTACCGGTACCAGTGATTCAGCCACAAAGCGGAGGTATGCCCTCCCTGCTTCCAAATCCGCAATGGGCTTCACTGTCATGTATTCCAAAAGTTTGGACATATAAGACGCAAATGTCCCTAGAACAGAGACCGGACACTGGATTTGGCCCGGGCCTCCTCCAGCGAACAGAGCAACAGCCCACTGCTATCACTCTGAGACAGCCACTCGTCCTTCAGCACCCGAATGCCCGGTTAAGAACTGGGAAGTCCTCCATGAAGCTGATCCAGTCCAAGCCGCCGCTGACAACCACCAGCATCACCACCAGTCAGTGTGCCTGCAAGGGAAGCTTGTCCTGGAACTTTGTGATACCAGGGCCACTCTCACCTTGGTCAAGCCGCACTTGGTTCTGACTCAGCCCGAACAGGAGGTTCGGTAGTTGTTCATGTGGCAGGGGGAGCAGTCTACCGGTTGCCGATGTCCCGGATCTATCTAAATTGGGGTGCAAGGTCAAGGATGGTGGAAGTCAGATTGATGCAGGAGTTGCCTGCAGAAGTTTTATTGGGGAACGACTTCCTCTGCCTTTTGCGCCCCAATCCCATCTGAAGGAATTATATCCAGTAGACACACGACAGCAGGCCTGCACAAAGGACCATAGCTCACACCCAGAGGCCCAGGTAAGAGGTAAGGATGGCTGCCCCTGCTGAGTTTGGGAGGAAAGTAGCCACCAACTCCACTCTCCAAGTGTATAAGGACCAGGTCTGCTACAACATGTATCCAGGCTGCCTGTATCGGGCTGTGTCACATGTATTCAGGCTGCCTGTATCAGTCTGTTTCACGTGTATCTGGGCTGCCTGTATCGGTCTGTGTCACATGTATTCAGGCTACTTGTATCAGTAATGTGTGTGACGTGTATCCAGGCTGCCTGTATTGGTCTGTGTCATGTGTATTTGGACTGCCTGTATCGGTGTGTGCCACATTTATCAGGGCTGCCTGTATTGTTCTGTCATGTGTATCCAGGCTGCCTGTATCGGGTTGTGTCACACACATCCAGGCTGCCTGTATCAGTGTGTGTCATGTGTATTCAGGCTGCCTGTATCGGTGTGAGTCACGTGTATCTGGGCTATCTGTATCAGATTGTGTCATGTGTATCCAGGATGCCTGTATCGGTGTGTGCCACGTGTATCCGGGCTCTCTGTATAGGATTAGAAAAAACAATGAAACTGTATGCTGGACTCAAACCTTGATTTGGTCTACTCATTGTCTCTTAAACAATTGAACAATACAGAAAGGAGATGCCACTGCCATTTATGAATGCCACTGTTAATACGAAGTGCCTGAGCAAAGTATGATTATTGATTGAACGTTTACCTCCTGTTATCACACTTATCACGTTGTTTATAAAAGCCTTAAGGGAACTTGCAGTTTAGCAGCAATAGAAAGTCTTATTTTACTGACGGTAGCTGGGGCCTCTTCCTATAGCAGCAAAATGATTTACGAGGTACATATATTCAGGTTAGAACATAAAAAACAAGAAAGGAAGGGCGCGCCTATTATGTAGTATGTGTCACTAAGAGTACACACTTAAAATTATGATAAAAAGATAATATGGATAAGTAATATAATTTATAAGAACATATATTAAATAAGTAAAATATAATAAAATGATAAGAGAAAATTACAAGTCCAAGATAAAAAGTCCACAATGCACGGAGATGGTTCTTGTAAGTGGATAGGAGTTCTTCCCAATTTTCAATCGACCATATCTGGAAAGAGAGGAGAAAGGATCCAATAGTGCAATACGTCAGTTTATATGGAAGTATGTGTATAAAATCATATAATATACTCACACTTTCCAGAGCTAGAATCCAGCTCTGGTATAAAGCGCGTGAAGGGGATTGATCCCCACTCAAGGACATATGGAGTAATGAATCACCAGGAGTTCCGACCGGAAATTAAAAAGAATAAAACATATAGTGCTCACTGAATATTGTGAATATGATAAGTAGAGAGTATGAAATGTACTTACAATATTCTGAGCAGAAAATCACTGCTCTGATAGTAGCGTATGGGTGGTATAATCCCCACCCAAGGATTCTTTGCCGTTCCTTGAAAGTGTTGAAGGTCCAAACAGTCAGGTTGTGAATGTTAAAATTTGGAATAAAAATTAATATAAAATAGGAATATGGCTACAACAAATATTTTTGGGGGCCAAAATTCCTTTATTACAATATTTAATACAAATTATGAATTTTCTAGACGTGTTTCGCCACAATAGGCTTCTTCAAGTAGAAAAATCAAAAGACACAAACCTGACATGTAGTTTCTTATATAGGATACATAGATTGGGTTGGAATTTGAAATTCCCAGTAAATTCAAATATTAAAACACAAATAAAATCTTTCAACAAATAGAATAAACATAAAATACTTATGTAATAAAAAGATAGTTAACTATTATCTTTTTATCATAATTTTAAGTGTGTACTCTTAGTGATACATACTACATAATAGGCGCGCCCTTCCTTTCTTGTTTTTTTATGTTCTAACCTATTATAGGGGATAGAAGAGTTTTTCCCCTTTTAGGTGTGCTGCCTTTATACTATTACAGATTTTATTAGAGGTATTACTAGCGCTGATCCTACTTTGATTTTTCACATATATTCAGGTAGCTAAATGCAGATCTTATGAAAAGCAGATAGAAACATAGAAACATAGAATGTGACGGCAGATAAGAACCATTCGGCCCATCTAGTCTGCCCAATTTTCTAAAAGCTTTCATTAGTCCCTAGCCTTATCTTATAGTTAGGATAGCCTTATGCCTATCCCATGCATGCTTAAACTCCTTTACTGTGTTAACCTCTACCACTTCAGCTGGAAGGCTATTCCATGCATCCACTACCCTCTCAGTAAAGTAATACTTCCTGATATTATTTTTAAACCTTTGTCCCTCTAATTTAAGACTATGTCCTCTTGTTGTGGTAGTTTTTCTTCTTTTAAATATAGTCTCCTCCTTTACTGTGTTGATTCCCTTTATATATTTAAATGTTTCTATCATATCCCCCCTGTCTCGTCTTTCCTCCAAGCTATACATGTTAAGATCCTTTAACCTTTCCTGGTAAGTTTTATCCCGCAATCCATGAACCAGTTTAGTAGCCCTTCTCTGAACCCTCTCTAAGGTATCAATATCCTTCTGAAGATACGGTCTCCAGTACTGTGTACAATACTCCAAGTGAGGTCTCACCAGTGTTCTGTACAATGGCATGAGCACTTCCCTCTTTCTACTGCTAATACCTCTCCCTATATAACCAAGAATTCTGCTAGCATTTCCTGCTGCTCTATTACATTGTCTGCCTACCTTTAAGTCATTACAAGACACAAGACACAAGATCACAAGACACAGAGATCCAGACTAGTCTGGAATGACCTGCAAAGAAAAAAATAAATACCAAGCACTCCGCACAATACAAACACTACAAAATGCACAGAATACAGATAGTGACTGTAGCAGAAGCCCTAGTCCTAGCAGGGAACTCTTCTCCGCTGGATCCACCAAAGTATAATCAGGAACAATAAAACAGCCAAGGAATATCTCACCTCCTCCCCAGTAACCAGACGACAAACAGTTCTGGGAGTACAATTAAAGTTTATTGTCACATGCCCCCTAGCATGGATGGTGCAGATGGGACAGAGGTCTCTGCACCAGCCCTACAGGGGTGCTGGGCAACCTATCCAGATCCCCAACTGCCCATTCCCAACCATGGTCCAGGTGCAGGAGAGTGAACTACGGCCTCTACTGACCCCCTTCCAGTAGAAGAGCTGGCATCTGGGCAGAGTGCAGCTGGCCTCTGCCCTTCCTACCCGCTGACTATGGGGCAAAGCGACGCTGGCCTCTGTCCACCAGGCATGTGTTACGGTTGCCTCCAGGCTAGCTGAAAGTTGGACCATAGAAAAGATGCTCCTAGCACTCACCAAAAGACCATCAGCACCGTAGACTGGGCTGGGCTGGGATCTTGCCGTCTGCTATCCACCCTGGACCTATTACCAGGCTCCAGGTTCCAGTGGGTGAACCCTGTTCCTTCTGTAGAGCGAAGCAGGATCTTACAAGAGCTCAGTAGCTAAGGGAGTATGAAGAGCATAGCAATCCCTGTAGTTATTAAAGCTGTGAGTTGAGGGTCAAGTAGAACTGTTTAATGAGCACAAAAGGACTTTCATTTATATAGGTTTCCCACCAGGTTACCACCCACGTGGACCTGGTGGTACACAGGACATGCAGTTACAATAGCCAATCAAAACAGAACAGTACAGTCAGAAACTCATCCAAGGCACACAAACCCTCCCCTCTGCCTGTAATATAATACTGAACACAATGGGCTAACTTAATTATCACAGGCAGGAAGATATACAGTTTTACACAATATTCATAACTTTGCCACAAGCTCCTGGAGGAGCCTGCTTGCCAGTCTCCTGCCCACAGACTATGCGCCCTGCAGGGAAACCTGTAAAAGACTACCAAACTTAACCAATTGTTAGCACTGATTTCCCTGGAACTGTTTTGGGCATTGGGCCATGCTTGTGGTCAGTCAAAACTATGACTTCCAGGAAATTCCTGAACCCCTGAAATGATCTTGGTGATTTTTGGATATGTTGTTCACTCAGATCGGGGCTATCAGGAGATGTTATTTGGGTTTTGTGTGTTATTAAGGTCTTTTTGGGTGCTTGGAGATAATTGAATCAGATCAGTACAGTTCCTGATTCAATTATCTCCCAAGCACAGAGGAGCGATTCTATTGTTTGTATATGGGAGTGTCTCACTGTATGACTCTGTTTTTATTGGTTTGTTCACTTTGTGTCCCTGTGCCCAACAAGGTCCACCTGGGTGTCGCCCTTGTTGGGAAACTTGCATAAAAGGCCAGTGTGCCTCCATTAAAATCCTATTCCAGCTTACACTTCAAAACTGGGTGTCGTCCTGTTATTGGAAGGAAAGAAGATTTACTCCTGTGTCTGCTGTTCCAGCTTGCAGCAGATTCAACAGGGAAAGTCGTTGTAAGGACTAGAGCTAATTCCCCATTCGGTTCCAGAAAGGAGCGGTTCCAAGGTCAAACCACGGGACTGTGGGCAGAAGTACTGCGGTTTGTCCCCTGTTCCAGCTAGGTACCCAGCCAGGGGTACAGGGATCTCCATTACAGTGGCCATCCAGGGGAAGCACTCATTGTTTCCCTTGCGGTTTTGCACTTTAGTGGTTGGTATCAATGTTCTAATGGGGCACAGTCAGGAGACGAAGGGATTCTATGTTTTATTGATGTTATATATTTTCTGTTCATTATGTGGATTTAATCTATTATCAGTGCCTTACTTATGTAAAGAGATGTCTTTTTATTTTGATTAATATGTGTGACAAAACCCACTTTTATGCCTACCCCTGAGCGGTTCTTTTCCTCAGTTCCCTGATCGGGTTCTTAGACTTCGTTAATGCGGATGGACACTCGATGGCACGATCATCGGTGAAGCCATTCAAAATGCCTGCTTCTTTCCGCAACAATCTAGGAGATCGCTGTTCGGTAGGTTTGTTCGTATGGACTAGACAAACAAACGCTACCTATGAGCCAGGGGCACCGTTTTGGATTTTTATGCCTTTTGGAACTCCCAAAACTGACCGACCCCTACCTCTAAACCTATGGAACTATTTTGGGCCGACACCTCATAAACGGTCAGTCAAAACTTTACCCCGGTGGCGATTCAGCTGTTAGTGGGATCTGAGCGCTATTTGGGCAACTTGGGCGCTCAGATCCAACTATCAGGGGTAATATTTGTGGGGATTCCTATGTATTTAGTATGTGTTTTTATGTATTTTCATATTTTGTGTAATTATTGCCTAGTCGTGGTGACACTGCAATTTGGGGACATTTTGTGGGTGTGTTTATGAGAGTGTCCTGGGCGTGTTTACTGTGTCTCTGTACTGTATAAAAGTGGGCCATTTAGCCCTGATTAAACAGATTTGATCTTTAGCACGTCTAGGCTAATTTTTGGGGACTTGGGAGCTATAATCACTATTTCGCTTGGGAGCTTCATAACAGACATACTCAGCCAGAGTATAAGGGGTCTGTTACACTGGTGGCAAGAGGCGGGATTTTTCTCCCGAATGGATGTCCCGAAACCGAAAGAAAAAGTGAATGGCTCAGCGATACGAACAGATTAAACGAACAACGTTAAAGGACTTACTGGAAGCTTGAGGCAAAGTGGCAAGTAACAAACCGAAAGCCATGATCATTGCCAAACTGGTAGAGAGCAACAGAACCAGTAACGCAGAGATGACCAGCATGGAGGAAACAGAGTTCCAAAATGATGTCAGATGGAGGCTCAGCATTGTGGTGCCCGATCACCACAAGACATCATTATGCAGTTAATGGCTCAAGCAACCGAGGCACAGAGAGCTCGGGATTCAAGGGCAGGATTGCTACAAGGGGACCTACTATACCTACCAGGATTTAAAAATGGACAGCCACAATAGGTAAATTATGGGGTCTTTAACCCCTTAAGGACACATGAAATATGTGACATGTCATGATTCGCTTTTATTCCAGAAGTTTGGTCCTTAAGGGGTTAAAGAATTCACTGATGGGGAGATGGACATTGACAGTTATTTGCAAGACTTTGACCGTCAGTGTGCTTTGAGGGGCTTGAAAATACTAACTGGACTGCCATGCTTAGCAGCAAACTCTCTGGCTGAGCAGGCGAGACATTCAGAGCAGTGCCTGATGAGGATGTTCAGGACTACGAGAAAGTGAGAGACTTTGTTGGCCAGGTATGCGGTTACACCGGATGCATACCAAAAAAAAATTTGTGGCCTCCGAAAAGGGGGAATAGACTCCTTTGCAGAATGGGCATTCTGCATGCACCGCACTGCTGCAACTGGATGCAGGGGTGCCAGGTGACCACCTTAGCGGATGCCTTACAATTGTTGCTGTTGGAACAATTCTTTAACTATACCCCCCCAGAGGTCCGAGATTGCAAACCCCTAACCGTAGAGGAAGCCGCAAGATTAGCAGATGAATACCACAAGTGCAGAAGGGCAGAAAACAGCTGAGGCCCACCAAGGTATTGTCCTACCACCTACACCCCAACTCCCACGCTACCACACCGAGCTCTACCACCTAACCCCCCACCCACAGTAAATCCATATTGGAAACCAGCACCAATGTGTTTTGTGTGCAACCAGGACATAATTGAAAATGAGAGAAATCTCAATGTATCTTTCCTGGTAAAATATTTTATAAATAAATAAGTGGGACACATTGTGGCGGAACCAACCTCGCCATTGTGCACTGGAGACACCTGGTTGCTCGCCTGCTCCCTTTAGACTATGGCCCGGCGATTAAAACATTTTCTTTTCCCTGCTGAAAGGCTTATTCATGCCTTCCTGCCGGGGTGTTCGGTAGATTCAATCTACCGAACAAAGTACCGATCGATGGACCACCTGAGAACTGGAGTGTGTCGTCAATTGACCGCCCGGAAGCTGCGGTTAACCGCAGCTTAATGGATGAATGCTGGGTGGCCTTTGCTCGTTTGCCGAACACGTGGCAGCGGCCATTTTACCTCCCGAACGGCCAGCGGTGTTCAGCGCCAAAGCTATGGAACTGAAAACGGACACTTATTTGCGCGAACACCGCTGAGCCCCAGCCTCCTTACCTCTGCATTCCGTAGTGGAACCGACTGACTGTTCATTCGGTAGTTTAACCGTATGAACAGCATCACCCCAGATAGCCATGCCATGGAGCCTATTCGTCTAACGAAAGACTATGGGAAGGACTTTGGCTCCATGGCGATTGAACTGTATGTATGTGATCTGAGCGATTTCGGTAATAATGTGCGCTCAGATTTAAGCTATCTGAGGATATGTAGAATGTGTATGTTTTATGTACTAACTGTAACCATATGTAATTTTGTGTCTTTTACTGAAAATGTGTGTAATGGAGTTTTGCCTCTGTCCTTGGAGATAATTGGATTACTTCCCAATTATCTCCAGGGCAGAGAGGAGGGATTGTGATGCATTGTGGGATTGTTGAAATGTGTAAGTCTGTGATTGGTCCTTTTACCCTTTGTGTCCCAGTCTCCCATCTGGTCCCCTAGGGGAGTGTCCACCAGGTGGGAAACCTGCATAAAAGCTGGGCAGTTAGCCCCAGTAAACCTGATGCTACTTGACCCTCAAAACTAAGTGTCATCTCGTTATTGGGGGATTTGGATTGTATGCCGATTGCCAGGAGTGTAAGCTGATTGTATGCTTTTCCTGTTTGGCTGTTTCCCGGGTTCGTGTGTTTCCTGTTCGGGAGTTGGAGGATTCGTGTAGTTTGCAGTTCGGTAGATTGGTGCTTACAGTAGCTGTCTGTGCATCGGGAAAGAGGAATATCGCCTAAACTGTTTTTAACCTCTTGTGTGCAAAACAGTCCGTTACACACATGAAACCGACCACCGACAAGCACCGGAAGCCCATTGTGTCCAGGAGGAATTTATGAGAGATCGTCAGGGGCAAGCACTTACACCCCTATTCCCGACACAGCATAGCACTGGCCAGTGCTTCACGAGGTAAACCTGGTGCAAGCAACAGGAGACACCAAAGTCCACCATCGACAATTGGTACGTCTGAATGGGCAAAAGGCAAGGGAATTGAGACACTGGGGCTACACTGACCCTGGTACAGTCACACAGAGTTAACCTGTCCCAATATACCGGATGTACTGCTGCCATTAGGGTGGCCGGAGGGACCATTCACAAGCTGCCTACAGCCCAGGTACATATTGATTGGGGTACCTGAGCTAAATCCGTGGAAGTGGAAATCATGCCCGACGTGCTGGCAGAAGGACTTCCTTAGCCCGATATGCTTCCCACCACCCCAGTCGGGGTAGAGCAAGTCTGTTTAGGAGCTGACTTAAGCACCTCTGAGATAGAGCAAGCATCCCAACTGCTAAGGGAATACGGTGATATGTTTTTGGCTCTACCAGGGTGTACGACGCTGGCGGTTCACCGAGTGGAAACCCCAGCTCAGCACCTCTCCGGGAGCAATCATATCACATATGGGAAATGACCTGGGGTGTTTAACGTTCCAATTTGTTTCACCGGCCCTGGAAGGCGCACTGCCTGTGACCTTCCGGCAGCAGACTCTGGGCGTGGACTCCTCGCACTCTCCGGACTCCCAGGTAGGCACAAATACCTTACTGGGGATCCCCACAAGACTTTGGGCAAGAGCAGACAGAGGATCCCACCTTAGAGGGATATAGGAGTAAGGCCCCGCACTGGGACTTGGACCAGGAATGGTTCCAATGGGAAAAGGGTGTAACGGGTGACCAGAGAAATCGGGGTGGGAGCGAGCCAAGTGGCCAAAAGACAACTTTACCATGCAATACCAACCAGGAAAGCAGAATGTTAATGCTGATGGGTTGCCCTGGCAGACCAAACTGGAAAAATAGCGACCACTTGCCCAGACATCTCCAAGCCAACCCATTAGGGTTTAGGCAGGTATGCCTGTTACGGTTGGCTGGAAGTTGGACCGCTTGGATATCCTGGTTCCCGAACTTGGAGAGGAGGAGAGCCGCTTAAATCAGCATACAGTAGTAATTCCTGGAAATGTAGAACATCCCACTAGCTATAGCACAGCTATGATACACTTTTCCCTACAACACGAGTCGAGGCTGCGAGTTGAGGGTAAAACAAACTGACTTTAATGGCACTCATGCATGGCAATTTATGCAGTTACCAGGCCAGGGGACAGCCCCCCTCTGAACCTGATGGAACACTGGACAATACAATGGCCCAACCAATAAGAACAAAGTGCATTCTTTGAAACACTCCCCCCTACCTTGGAGATAATTGATCCCAACGGTTACATTACCCTAATTATCTCCAAGGACATGAAAATGCCACGTTTTATTATACACACTAAAACAGCATAAAAATATATAACCTTTACATTTAAATATGAAAATATTCCATTCGACCATTCCCTGGATAGCTCAGATCTGAACGCACAAAATTTACGAATGGCACTCAGATGTTACGAACAGTGTGCAAAAGTCCCGAAAGTAAAGTCTGTTCGTATGGGTTTTATACGAATGGATGGGGTAACCGGCACTTCTGCGGAGTTCGTATAAATCAGTAACCGATTATAGTTCCAGGAGTTTTAGCCCTAGGCCCCGCTGAGCGCTTGACGACACAAAAATGGCCACCACCTCGTGTTCGACATGCACACTACATGCACACGGCGACCACCTTGGAATAGGTACTTAGAGTGTGGTTAACCACAAAAACCACAACTTAATTGAGGACACACGCCAGTATCTAGGTGGTCGTCGTTCGACAGTTCTTTCGTGCGGTGGTTCGGTACTTTGTTCGAGTACTTTTATACGAATGTGGCCACCCTGATGTCAGCCAATTAGGCTGCGGTTAACCACAAACTGCAGCTCCCAGCAGGTTAATTGTCGGCATACTCCTGGGGTAGGGTGGTCCGCTGTTTGTCGGTTCTTTCGGTGGTTTCAAGGTCAATGAGGTTAACTAGTGGCACACGCCAAGAGCCGGATGAAACATAGAAACATAGAATGTGACGGCAGATAAGAACCATTCGGCCCATCTAGTCTGCCCAATTTTCTAAATACTTTCATTAGTCCCTAGTCTTATCTTATAGCTAGGTTAGCCTTATGCCTACCCCACACATGCTTAAACTCCTTTACTGTGTTAACCTCTACCACTTCAGCTGGAAGGCTATTCCATGCATCCACTACCCTCTCAGTAAAGTAATACTTCCTGATATTATTTTTAAACCTTTGTCCCTCTAATTTAAGACTATGTCCTCTTGTTGTGGTAGTTTTTCTTCTTTTAAATATAGTCTCCTCCTTTACTGTGTTGATTCCCTTTATATATTTAAATGTTTCTATCATATCCCCCCTGTCTCGTCTTTCCTCCAAGCTATACATGTTAAGATCCTTTAACCTTTCCTGGTAAGTTTTATCCCGCAATCCATGAACCAGTTTAGTAGCCCTTCTCTGAACCCTCTCTAAGGTATCAATATCCTTCTGAAGATACGGTCTCCAGTACTGTGTACAATACTCCAAGTGAGGTCTCACCAGTGTTCTGTACAATGGCATGATCACTTCCCTCTTTCTACTGCTAATACCTCTCCCTATACAACCAAGTATTCTGCTAGTATTTCCTGCTGCTCTATTACATTGTCTGCCTACCTTTAAGTCATCAGAAATAATCTTGTCATCAGAATAGTCATCAGAAATAATGTTGAGGTTAGGACTCTATCAAATATTCTGTACTCTGCCCTTGGGTTTTTACATCCAAGATGCATTATCTTGCACTTATCCACATTAAATGCCAGTTGCCACAATTCTGACCATTTTTCTAGTTTACCTAAATCATTTGTCATTTGGCTTATCCCTCCTGGAACATCAACCCTGTTACAGATGGTCGGTCATTAGTACATATTAGTACATATGAATGACTGGCAGAATGGGTTCGCATAAAACAAAATATCAAAGTGCAACAAAAGTATCTGTATGAATCCGACATAGGGGATCTCTGTATCAATGTCGTCCCATGTAACTGGAGGGGAGCTATGTAACAAAATCCACTATTTTGCCTACCCAGGTCATGTTCTCTTCCTCAGTTCCCTGATCGTGTTCTTAGACTTTGTTTATACTTTCCCTGCATTCGGTATAATAAACTACCGAACACTGACCACCCCCCTGGGGTGGGACCACTGCCTGCTTGTGAATTGCTCTATTATATTCTGTGTGTTTCCCCGTTATTTTCGTATCAATGTGCTTGCTCCCTGTTTAGGAGTTCTTACACAACAGGAATGCATTCACCTCCCGAACAGAGACCACCCCGATAACTTATTTAGAATGTTGGTTTAGAATGTTCGCACCTCGTAATACACACAAAACCACAAACCGCAAAGGAGGCCTCAGCGGGTGCCTCCCTTGGGTGGCAGCCCGTTATGTCCTTCGGTAGTTCTGGGACCGAGATGTTTGGTTCTTCTAATGTTAGTAATATGTCATCTGCGTAAATATTTAATTTGGTTTGTCCTAGCAAATTTGGGATTCTTTTGATTATTTTTTTCTTTTTGTTAGTACTAGGGATAAGGGACCTGTGTGGTATATTAACAACGGTAAATTATGAACTGAGGGGAAACAAACAAACAAAATAATGAACTATAGATTACATTAAAAAATGATCAACATGCACTCAATAAAGGAATTAAGGAACAAAAAGAAGTAATATTTTTACACTAAGATAATAATAGGAAAGAAACAAATGAAGAGAAATTAAGTAAGTTATAAAACACAGAAAGGCACACATTTCGATAGGGAAGATAATAAAGTTAAGGGTAAGGGAGTGAGTGAGAAGTTTAAGAACACCATAAGTGTTGCACAAGGAAATAAAAGGAAATAATGTGATAAAAACACTTTAATAATAATCTAAGTAATAAGATAATGAAAGTGCCAAGGAATCCGTTTTATAGATCCCCTTTGGCTTTCTCTCCTCCCCTCTCCCCCTCTACTAGTAGTGCCTCCAGTTAAGCTCACCTCAGATCGATTACCTTCAGCACGCTTTTCCCACACAATATGTGGGACCTATATCTGAGTAATGGTTTTCATTACTCAAGATGCTGTATGGTGGGGATTCGCCGCCATACATTACACTTGTTTTAGGTTCATACCATTGTTTTGGATCAACTTGTCTTATTTTTGTGTAAATACAGATAGAGAGTTTTTGGTTTCTCATTTATATATGGTAATAATTGAGTCCCCCAAAAAAAAATATATATACCATAAATTAAACTGAGCTCTTTAAATGCCCAGGGGATTAATACACCATGTAAAATTTACATAATTGTAGATTTTCTGGTTAAAAATCATGCACAAATTTGTGCCCTGCAAGAAACCCACTGGACACAAGCCAAAGAAAAGACAATAAATTTATCAAGATACACCATTATTATAAGTGGAGCCTTAGAAAATAAAGAAAAAGGGGGTGTTGCATTTATCTTTGCAAAAAATGTTTCGTTAATCATTAAATATCAAGAACTAGATCCAGATGGGCGATATATCATCGTAATATGTGAAATAAACAACAGGTTATTCACACTAGCCAATATTTATGCACCAAATATAGCAACAATAACATTTATATCAGGGTGGGGGGGGGGGCTGAGCCGACAGCCAAGCTGACTGGTCGCACTCTCTGGGAGCTCCGTAACATCCAGCACAGAAACTGCTAAACTGACCACTTTTACCCCCAAATAGAGAGACAAGCTGGGCCCCCCTGATAAGCACAAACGAGATGGGCAGGAAAAATAAAAAAAACAAAAGTCAGATACCGGCCAGGCATAAACGGGACCCCCAGGCATAAAAGGGGTTAAAAGCTGTTTAGGAGATATTCCCTTCGAAATACACAGGCAGCTACTCCATACACCAACCTCCCGAACAGGAAACCATACGAATTCTCCAAACTCCCGAATCGGAACCATACGAATGCTTCAAACAGCCGAACAGGAAAAACCATACGAACGGTTTACACTCCTAGCAGTCGAATTGGAACAGCATACAATAAATCTCCCCAAGAACGTGACAAGGCTCTGTGTTGAGGGTCAAGCAGTGATCTGGTTTAATGGGGCTACCTGCCCGGTATTTATGCAGGTCTTCCACCAGGTGAACACTTCCCTAGGGGACCTGGTGGAAGACTGGGACACAAATTGCACAGTGACCAATCACAGACATACATAGTGAAACCCTCCCACTAGTACAGTATAATCCCTCCTCTCTATCCTAGAGATAATTGGGAAGTAATCCAATTATCTCCAAGGATAGAGGTAAAACTCCATTACACACATTTTCAGTAAAAGACGCTGCGCTTGTCTATGATAACCTCGTGCCAATCGCACATCCCACTGACGGCGACAACACATTCGGATGTCTTCCCTATCATCTTTCGATGCAATTTTCCACGCCTACCATGGTAACCATGGGTAACAGGGAATCAGGGTTCGATTCTAAAGAGGGAGCCTGAGAAACGGCTACCACATGCAACGAAAGGCAGCAGGTGCGCAAATTATCCACTTCCAATGCGGGGAGGTAATGACAACAAATAACAATACACTACTCTTTCGAGGCCCTGTAATTGTAATGAGTCCACTTTAAATCCTTTAACTTGGATCAATTGGAGGGCAAGTCTGGTGCAGAGCGACTGACCTGTGCATGCTGCAGCTGAAACTCCACTATCGCCTGCTGCTACTCGCTGAAGCTGCATCAGGGTCCTGGTATGTGGCCGCACAAACGCTGATGCTCAACACCAGGGGGCGTGCAGTTACCCTGCACCAGACCCTGCTAATCCATTCCAAACTGTGACTCCTAACGTCAACATCAGGCATACAGGGTCCCGGTCGTCCGACCGCTGCCCAGACAGTGCCTTGGTCCCGGTCACTGGACTGCGAAACTGTGAATGGCTCATTAAATCGGTTATGGTTCCTTTTAGCACTCCTTCTGTTACTTGGATAACTGTGGGAATTCTAAAGATAATACATGCTGACGAGCTCTAGGGGACGGCCACTTCGCTTTTGCACCCTGCTCCCTCTTATGCTGTGCTGGTGCCTCTATGCGACCAGCGCCTCTTCCTCCAAACTGCACACGTCACTCGCATGACCTTCATTCCACGTTGTTTTGGTGTTTGTTTTTTTAACTTTGTAGTTGTGTCTTTACACAATATCGAAATGTATATTAATGATTCTGTATATGAAGGAATCACAATAACACTTATTTTTAACTTTTTAAAAAGTCTTTAGACTTTCTTGACAAGCGGTAACTAGCAAGTGTTGCACACATGCACCAGATATTAAGTGACTTTTTAGCACCTAAAGAATTTGAATGTTTAAAAATACGGTGTAAGCACAGCATTTGACGGTTCTATTTGACTCTCAGATATGAAGTGCAGGCACCAAAATGACTTTGTGCACCTAAAGCATTTGAATTTTTAAAACTGCAATGTAAACACAATATTTGACGGTTCTATTTGACTCTCAGATATGAAGTGCACCGCAGGCCGCAAATGTACTATTTAGCACCAAAAAGTTAGATTTTTTTAAACCAACAATGTAACAGTAGTATTTAAGGATTTTATTGGACTGCAAGAAATGCAGTACGCAAATGTACTGTTTAGCACCAAAAAACTTGCAGTATTTAAAAATGCCTAGATGTTGCCCACTGAGTAGAGTTCAGCGAACCCGAGGTTTGGGTTCGTACTGAACATTTCGTTTTTTGGACCCCGGACCCGAACACGGACATATCACTGTATGTTCGGGTTGGAGTTCGGAGTTCGGAGATTTAATGACGCATTTTGAAAGGTCACAGGGCAGCCAATCAACAAGCGTTTGACTCGTGTGCCCTTAGAAGCTATCACAGCCATGCCTACTAATGGCATGGCTGTGATTGGCCAGTGCAGCAAGTGACCCAGCCTGTATAGAAGCTGGTCACTTAGTATTAGTAAATTATGCCCCTACTCGCTATACCACCTGTGGCTGCTCACTGTTAAAAAAATAAATAAAAAAATTCCCCCCTCCTGAGTCCCCACTCGCAACGCGCGAGTGGTGGCTTTTAAACTAAAGGGGGGACCTATTGCCCCCCCCGGCCCCCACCCGTGGGTGGCAGGTGGGGGCCCTAAATACCAATAACAGGGGAAACTATTGTCCCGACCCCCACCTCTGCTCTGTGACAGTTCCAAAGAACTTTCACACGCTGTGTAAAATGACACAGAGCACTCTATTTACCTGTCAGAGCACTCTGATTGGATGGCTTAAACCCACCAATGAGAGTGCTCTGTGCATAATTGCAGGGTGGGGGAAGGCTTATAAGCCTTCCCCCGCCCTGCAGAGCTCAGTCTGCGCGGAGCCCTCTATGGGTGAAGGAGGATTTTTTTTGGGGGGCGCTCGTTTTTTTTATTTTTTTTTTAAAGTGCATCGGTTATTCTTGATTTTTATTTGGGGCTGAAAAAATAATATAAGACATCAAATGGTAAGTCTATTTTTTTTTTTTTTTACAGGTATTTAGACAAGGGTTACCTCTCATCATTTTTAGAATGAGGGGGGTAGGTAGGGGTAATTTATTTGGGGGGAGGGCGGTGACTAGGTTTGGGGACCCCTAGTCACCTGGGGGGGTGAATTTTTATTTATGGCCCCCACCCACCGCGCAGGGGTGGGGGCCGGGGGGGGGAGGACAATAGGTCCCCCCCTTATTGTAATTTAGGTCCCCAACCTGCCGCGCAGGGGTGGGGGCCGTGGGGAGGACATTAGGTCCCCCCTTATTGTTATTTAGGGCCACTGCCCACCCCCCCTGTGCGGGCCAAGGCCGCAACACAGGGCTGTGATCCCTGCGACAGCGGTATGTACGCCAGTGCATGCAGATACATATACACTTAAAGGACCATTACAGACACCTGGATCACATCAGCTCAATGAAGTGGTCTGAGTGCCAAGTCCCTCTAGTTTTTACCCTGTAGCAGAAAACAGCAGTTTCAGAGAAACTGCTATGTTTCAGAGAAACTGCTATGTTTCACTGAGTGTTAATCCAGCCTCTAGTGGCTGTCTCATTGACAGCCGCTAGAGGAGCTGCCGCGCATTCGGAGCTGAGAGGTGGATCGGGGCGCAGGGATCCTCAGCGCCAAGGAAGTCCAGCGCTGGAGAAAGGTAAGTGCTGAAGACACACACACACTCACGAAACAGACGTATACACACTAGCTAACAGACACATACTCTCACGAACAGACGCATACACACTAGCTAACAGACACACATTTACTGACAGACACACACTCAGTGACAGACATAAATACACACTCACTGACAGACACATACACACACTTACAGACACCAGACAGACTCACTAACAGACGCACACAAACTAACACACTCAGTAACACACACACACACTAACAAACTTTTTAAAAAACAATTTCATTATTTTAAAAAAAATTTCATCCCCCAGCCTACCTTAGGGAGTGCTGAGGGGATTCCATGGGGTCCAGTGGTGTTGTGGGTGGGCTGTCTGGTTGGTGGGTACGCGAGGGAGAACTCTCCACTGAGTGCTTCCTCTTCAGCTCCCTCGCGCGCGGCATACTGATGCAGGAGCCGGAATATGTCATATTCTGGCTCCTGCATCAGTACGCGGCGCGCGAGGGAGGTGAAGAGGAAGCACTCAGGGAAGAGTGCTCCCTCGCACGCCCGCCAGCCAGACAGCCTGCCCGGTGACACCACCAGGGCCAGCCTCGGGGGGCCCCTCAGGTGACCCAGCTCCCAGGAGCAGAGGCTGGCCACAGTGGGTGCATACCGGGTCGCAGGGCGGCTGGGCCCCCTGGTGGGCCAGGCCCTGTTGCAGCCGCGACCAGGGGCGTATTAGCCGCGAGGCAAACAAGGCATTTGCCTTGGGCGGCATTTTTCAGGGGGCGGCAAAAAACGCCGCCCCCCAAATGCCCAGGGCAAATGCCTTGTTAGCCTTGCGGCTAACTGACATCCCGGGCGGGCGGCGCTGGCAGGCGGGCGGCCGGCGAGGGAGCACTTCCCATGAGCTGACTGCTCAGCTCCCTCGCGCACCGCAAAGTGAGGCTGGGAGCCGGAAGATGACGTCATCTTCCGGTTCCCAGCCTCACTCTGCAGCCGACGCGCGAGGGAGCTGAGCAGTCAGCTCATAGGAAGTGCTCCCTCGCCAGCCGCCCGCCTG
>OW240912.1:426599326-426642511 GCA_933207985.1 Pelobates cultripes
CCTCTGTCCGACAGGATTTCCTTGGGGAACCCTACTCGGGAAAATAACTGAACTAGAGCTTTGCCAACTGAATCGGCCTGTATATTTGACAGAGCTACTCTGGGTACCTCTGGGTAGCGAATAGCGTAGTCCTCCACTGTAAGGATATAGCTCTTCCCAGATGGACTAGGGTTGGAGAGGGGTCCTATAAGGTCAATGGCTATACGGCTGAATGGCTCGTCAATAATGGGCATGGACACCAGAGCCTTGTGGTGGTCCCCTCTTTTCCCCACTCTCTGGCACACGTCACATATCACACGTTCGGCAATAATCCCGTACCTCTGCGTGTACCCCTGGCCAAAAGAAGGTACGGGTTACTCCTATGTGTCTGGCTAAAGGGATATCGTGGCCTACCTTAAGTATTTCTAGTCTATATTTGTGGGGCACTACCAATTGGCGTTTTTGGGTAGGGGCACGGCCATTTTTACGGGTATCTGTGATCCTATATAGCTTATTTTGGTCCCAGCCCAAGATCTCGTCTCCTAATCCCCCGGACTTTGCCTCTGCCTTTTCCCTGTACTTCTGGAGGGACGGATCTTCCCTAGTCTCCCTCCCAAATGCTTCGGGGGTGTCCTAGGGCATTGCTGTCTGGGGCATCATCCCGGTCAAGTCTCCCGCACTGGTGAGCAGGTCCTCTCTGCAATGGCTTGACCCCGGGTGGTCACTGGGTGTGCGGCTGTTCTGGAAGGGGCATAAGCGGAAGTGAGAGGGCCCAGATCATTGCCCAACAGAACCTCGGCAGGCAAGTTGTCCATAATCCCCACATTCACTATTCCTTTTCCGGCTCCACAGTTTATATTAACATGGGTGGTAGGTAGATGGAACACTGCTCCCCCCGCCACCCGAACGTCCACAGTTGATCTGGTGCGTTTGTGTGCGGGGACCAATTGTCCTTGGACTAGGGTGAGGATAGCTCCCGTGTCCCTCAAACCCTGGGCCGGGCGCCCATCGAGTTGGACCTCCTGTCAGTGATGTTGCCTGTTATCCCCAGTTGCTGCTTGAATAGGGTCCTCTTCATACAGCATTCCCAGGTATTCCTCCGGATGAGCCTCAGTTTCCACACAGCAGCTGGGTTGCATGGTGAAGCAGGAGTTGTGGTGGTTGGCTTATAGTTGTTTCAGGTGGACCAGACGGGACCAAAAGGACATTGACTGGTTAGTCGCAACGGTGACATCTTCTCCGGGGCTGGTCGTAATTGTGTCTGGGAGGACCTGAGTAACGAGAGGGCCTGGATGGTACTGGGGCCTGAAAATCAGGGCGAGGTTGCGGTCTGGAGACATACGGTGGTTACAAACTGCAATTTGTAACTGTTATTTTATTTGACAAATTGCCCTGCTTCCCTGTGTTATGAAGAAGCCTAATCACCAGCCTTCTGCCCCATGGTCCCTATGGTCCTAGTATGTATGGCGATTTGACTGTGTTTGTGGAATCTGAGCGCTGTTTGGATATATTGAGCGCTCAGATCCAAGCCATCTGGGGATATCTTGAATTTCGGGCTTCTGTTCAGTATGATAGGAGTTTTGTATTTTTGTGTATTCTTGCTGTTGTTGTGAATGTGGATATTTTCTGTACCTGGAGATAGTTGGCTTACCATACCCATTTAAGCCAATTATCTCCAGGATAGAGGACTCTGTGGAACTGGTTTGGGCTTGAAAGCCATGCTTCAGTTGGTCACAAAGGATTTCAACCTAACTTTTAAAACACTGGAGGGAATTGTCTGATATTTGGATAGGTTTGTATTTTAAGTGTGCCGAGTTCGAATATATGAAGATTGGATGTATGGTTTTAAAGTTATAGTACATGTATAAAAACTATTTTTCCTGCTTGTGATAATTATGTTAACCATTGTGTTCCATAATTATATCACAGGCAGAGGGGGAGGATTTTAGTGTGTAATTGCTGGGAGTGTTTTCTGTAATGTACGTGTGTTATTGGTTGTTCTGTAAAACCATGTGGGTGGTCCTATGTAAGGAAACCTGCATAAAAGAAGGCCCTTTGGTGCCAATTAAACAGAATGACTTGACCCTCTAACTTGCAGCCTTGACTCATGTTTGTAGGGGACAGCTATAATCACTACAGGGATTGCTATGCTCTTCATACTCCCTTAGCCACTGAGCTCTTGTAAGAGCTCTTGTTCCTGATCCTGCTTCACTCTACAGAAGGAAGAGGTTCACCTACTGGAACCTGGAGCCTGGTCGTAGGTCCAGGGTGGATGGCAGACAGTGAGATCCTAGCCCAGCAGTGGCGGTTCGTGGAGTCTGCAGTGCTTATAGTGTCTACAGTGCTGATGGTCCTTTGGTGAGCGCTAGGAGCATCCTTTCTACGGTCCAACTTCCACCCAGCGTGGAGGCAACCGTAACAACGGTGTCCTGGGTTACACTTGAAAGTTGCATATGGCAATCTCTTTTTCTCGGTGCTGGTAGGAATAAGCGTGACAGCAGCTGGTTCTGGAGGACGTTGAGCGGCCACCATACTCAGCTCGTGTTCTCTGCTCTCCTGGGCTTCTGCCTTCACCTCTGCAAAAACCTGCTCCTCGGACGGATTCGGCCCATAGACTGACAGCCATTCTCGTACAATCCGAGTGATTTCGTCCACAGACTGGATAGAGGGTTTCACTGGGTTTTGGAGGGGGCCTGTTTGCCCGCCTCCTACCTTCTGACTATGGCCCCGGGAGAGTTTGCCTTTTATAAACATTGTTTGGGCTTATTGGATTTTGGGACACTTTTTCTGCCCCTTTGAATCCATGGGAAGGTGTGCCTCGTCCCCTCCCACCATTGTTCTCCAGCAGGGCGTTGTCCCAGGGACCTTGCCAGACCAGTTGGAACTGGCTGATTTGTCCCTCCTCAGTCCTTTTATAGAGATTGGATGTATATTTTAGAAGTTATAAAAATTGTGTAAAAACTGTATTTTCCTGCCTGTGATAATTAGATCAACCAATTGTGTACAGTAATTATATCACAGGCAGAGGGGAGGGTTAGTTTGTCTGTCCTAACTGGGACTGTTTAACTGTATTATAATTTATTTGATTGGCTGTGCCACAAAACCCTGTGGGTGGTAACATTGTGTAAAAACCTGTATAAAAGAAGCAATAAAAAAAAACACATAAAAATACAGTTTTTACCCATTTTTGGAAAACAGACCAAAAACATATGGGAACCTCACAAATATTACATCCCCTGATATCCAAAAGTCACCCAGATCGCAGCAGGGGTTCAGAAATTTTATGGAAGTCTCTTTTTGACAGGAATCTTACCTTGAGGAGGAGTCCGACATGCAGAGTTAAAGCACCCTTTGCAATTTGACACAAACCAAGGAGACTCAAGGCAGAAATCCCCAAGGCTGTGAAATAGTGCACTGGGGCTGATAAGACACAGTGCTTCCAGAAACGCAGTACAGGCAAGGATAATCCAAGAAGAGTAGTCGATCGAAATCAACAGTCAGGACAGTCAGGACTGGGGGATCCATGGCAAAACTCCCATGGAAAATTACACAGTTGATGCAGAGTCTGGTCTTAATCCATAAAGGGCATAAATCACCTAACATTCCTAAATCACAATCAATCTGGATTGACACCTGACATATGACATATTGACACCTTGACAAATGGATTGACACCTGTCCTCAGAGACCCTGATACACACTGACACAGAGCAGAATAGGGACTGTTCCCCCAACATAGGGTCACTTGGCAGATATGGATTGACACCTGTCCTCAGAGACCATGATACACACTGACACAGAGCAGAATAGAGACTGTTCCTCCTACATAGGGTCCCTTGGCAGATATGGATTGACACCTGTCCTCAGAGACCATGATACACACTGACACAGAGCAGAATAGAGACTGTTCTCCTACATAGGGTCACTTGGCAGATATGGATTGACACCTGTCCTCAGAGCCCCTGATACACACTGACACAGAACAGAATAGAGACTGTTCCTCCTACATAGGGTCACTTGGCAGATATGGATTGACACCTATCCTCAGAGATCATGATACACACTGACACAGAGCAGAATAGAGACTGTTCCTCCTACATAGGGTCACTTGGCAGATATGGATTGACACCTGTCCTCAGAGATCATGATACACACTGAGACAGAGCAGAATAGAGACTGTTCCTCCTACATAGGGTCACTTGGCAGATATGGATTGACACCTGTCCTCAGAGCCCCTGATACACACTGACACAGAGAAGAATAGGGACTGTTCCTCCTACATAGGGTCACTTGGCAGATATGGATTGACACCTGTCCTCAGAGACCATGATACACACTGACACAGAGCAGAATAGAGACTGTTCCCCCTACATAGGGTCCCTTGGCAGATATGGATTGACACCTGTCCTCAGAGACCATGATACACACTGACACAGAGCAGAATAGAGACTGTTCTCCTACATAGGGTCACTTGGCAGATATAGATTGACACCTATCCTCAGGATCCCTGATACACACTGACACAGAGCAGAATAGGGAATGTTCCCCCTACATAGGGTCACTTGGCAGATATGGATTGACACCTATCCTAAGGATCCCTGACACAGAGCAGAATAGGGAATATTCACTAAATGCCAAACATTGTTATACAGGGGAATATTCAGTAAATAAGGATAAGGGGGGACCTACTGTCCTCCCCCCTGGCTCCCACCCCTGCACGGTGGGTGGGGGCCATAAATCTCAATGGGGGGGGGGGACCTACTGTCCTCCCGCCCGCCCCCACCCATGAGCAGTGGGTGGGGGCCATAAAAATAATGAGGGGGAGACCTACTATATGATGTTGTATTGATCAGGTAGTGTAAGGGTTACGCCCGCTTCACAGTGACAGACCAAACTCCCCATTTAACGCACCACAAACAACCGCAAACAGTCCATTTGCTCAACCGCAAACTCCCCATTTGCACAAGGTTGGATACCAAGCTAGCCATGTCCCATTCCTTGTCCTCACTGATGTCATTGAAGGTCTCTTCCTCCACCCAAACACGTACAACACCAAGGGTCCCCGAAAGGTGACAACAAGCCCCCTGGGACGCCTGCTGTGTTTGGTCTTCCACCTCCTCAAAGCCACCTTCCTCCTCTGACTCCTCTTCTTCAGACTCCTCTCTCTGCGTTGCCTCTCTCTGTGTTATTATAAGGTGTGTTAAGTAGTATTATTCTTATCAGTTTAATCCCTGTTATGTGCCTTTTTTTGGTTTGGTTTTGGAAACCACAGTGCAGCACCAGAGGCCCGAAAAATTAGGCATGTACACATGCCTGAAAAATTAGGTATTGTTGCAGCTGCTGCTGTAGCAGCGGCCAGAAGAATTGATGTTTGTTTCCCAGGCAGAAAGTGCCCTAAAACAGTGTTCCCCAACCCCCGGGCCGCGGACCGGTATGTGGATCAAACGGTACCGGGTCGCCCGAGGAACTTTAATTTCACTGTGGCGGCCGAGGCGCAGAGCATTGCGCCCTCCCGAGCCTGCCCATTGTGTGACAATAGCGAATGAAAATTCCCTATTGTTACACTGATCCTCCTCCTGGGTCCTCCCGCTTCCTGATTGGCCGTAAGGCAAACCCCACGCCATTGGCCGAACTCAATCTGGGCCTTCAGGGGAAAATGACAACTGTTTTCAAGTTGACAGACAAAGTAGCTGCATTTAAAGCCAAACTGGAGTTGTGGGGACGGTGCGTGAACAGAGGCATTTTGGACATGTTTCAGACATTAGCAGGGATTTTAGGCGAGACTGCGCTTGAACATTCATTCTGCCAGTTGGTGTACGATCACCTGTCTTTGCTTTTAAAAGAGTTTGAGCGCTACTTCCCAACCACAAAAGACCCACGAACTGGTAAGGAATGGATCCGCGACCTATTTGCCAACAAATCAGGCGAATCTAGCATGTCTATGCAAGAAGAACAACTGCTGGAGATTGCAAATGACGGTGGCATTAAAACTATGTTCGAGACAACAACTCTGCCGGTGTTCTGGATTAAAGTCATGGCGGAATACCTTGAGATTGTCACCACAGCACTTAAATCCCTATTGCCATTTCTGACAACCTATCTGTGTGAAGAGGGGTTTTCTGCAGTGACAGCAACCAAAACAAAACAGCGGAATAAACTGGACATAAGCAACACACTTCGGTGTCATTGTCTCCTATTACCCCCAGATGGAACCGTCTTGTTGCGAAGAAACAAGCTCAGGGTTCTCACTGATTTGGCATTCTAGTGAGTTAAATAAAATAAATCACTTTATATTAATTTTTTGGTGTAGCTGTATTTTATTTTGAAGGCATGTTTAAATACAATTAAATTAAAATTATTAAATCAAAACAAGCAGGCCACAGAAAAATGATCGTTTACCGGTCCGCGGCGATAAAAAGGTTGGGGCGCACTGCCCTAAAACATTGCGGCTTGAACCCTAGTTGGTGGCGGATGAGTCACGCAAGTCAACCGGCATTCAGAGCTAAAATACAGCAGCGTGTGGACCATTTTTAGCCCAAGGCAGCTCATCTCATCAGGCCTTTTTTAGTCGAATGTATCGCCCACTGTCAGTCCCGTCGGGATCTATCCCTCATTCATCTTAATAAAGGTGAGGTAATCTAGACTTTTTTGACCTAGGCGACTTCTCTTCTCAGTGACAATACCTCCTGCTGCACTGAAGGTCCTTTCTGACAGGACACTTGAAGCGGGGCAGGCCAGAAGTTCTTGGGATAGCTCAGGCCACAGGTCAAGCCTGCACACCCAGTAGTGAAGGGGTTCATCGCTCCTCAGAGTGTCGAAATCTGCAGTTAAGGCGAGGTAGTCTGCTACCTGTCAGTCGAGTCGTTCTCTGAGGGTGGATCCCGAAGGGCTGTGGCGATGCGTAGGACTTAAAAAGCTCCGCCTGTCCTCCATCAACAACACGTCTGTAAAGCGTCCTGTCCATGTCGGCGTGGTCGTGGGAGGAGGAGGATTACTTTCACCTCTTCCCCTGTTAGATTCCCGTTGTCCTGTGACATCACCCTTATACGCTGTGTAAAGCATACTTTTTAATTTATTTTGCAAATGCTGCATCCTTTCCGACTTGTTGTAATTTGGTAAAATTTCAGCCACTTTCTGCTTATACCGGGGGTCTAGTAGCGTGGACACCCAGTACAGGTTGTTCTCCTTCAGCCATTTTATACGAAGGGTCCCTCAACAGGCACGACAGCATGAAAGACCCCATTTGCACTCATTTCCCGTTCCTCCTCCTCAGTGATCTCAATGAAGGTATGTTCTTCCCCCCAGCCACGCACAACACCACGAGAACCAGATAGGTAACAATGAGCACCCTGGGATGCCTGTTGTGGTTGGTCTTCCTCCTCCTCCTCAAAGCCACATTCCTCCTCTGACTCCTCTTCCTCACAATCCTCTTCCAGCGTTGCCACAGGTCCAGCAAGCAATGCTGATAAGGCTGGTTCTGGTGGTGATGGTGACCACAACTCTTCCTCTTCCTCTTCACGCTTATCTACAGCCTGATCCAGCACTCTTCGCAGGGCACGCTCCAGGAAGAAAACAAATGGTATGATAGAAACATAGAATGTGACGGCAGATAAGAACCATTCAGCCCATCTAGTCTGCCCAATTTTCTAAATACTTTCATTAGTCCCTAGTCTTATCTTATAGTTAGGATAGCCTTATGCCTATCCCACGCATGCTTAAACTCCTTTACTGTGGTAACCTCTACCACTTCAGCTGGAAGGCTATTCCATGCATCCACTACCCTCTCAGTAAAGTAATACTTCCTGATATTATTTTTAAACCTTTGTCCCTCTAATTTAAGACTATGTCCTCTTGTTGTTGTAGTTTTTCTTCTTTTAAATATAGTCTCCTCCTTTACTGTGTTGATTCCCTTTATGATGTATATGATGTCGCTGATGGTGCCTTCGGTGCGACTGACTAGGTTTGTCACCTCCTCAAAAGGACGCATGAGCCTACAGGCATTGCGCATGAGCGTCCAGTAACATGGCAAAAAAATTCCCAGCTCCCCAGAGGCTGTCCTAGCACCCCGGTCATACAAATATTCATTAACGGCTTTTTCTTGTTGGAGCAGGCGGTCGAACATTAGGAGTGTTGAATTCCAACGTGTCGGGCTGTCGCAAATCAAGCACCTCACTGGCATGGTGTTTCGCCGCTGGATATCGGCAAAGTGCGCCATGGCCGTGTAGGAACGCCTGAAATGGCCACACACCTTCCTGGCCTGCTTCGGGACGTTCTGTAAGCCTGTGTACTTATGCACAAAGCGTTGTACGATCAGATTACACACATGTGCCATGCACGGCACATTTGTCAACTTGCCCAACTTCAATGCCGCCAAACAAATTTGTTCCGTTGTCACAAACCACTTTGCCGATCTCCAGTTGCTGCGCAGTCAGCCACTTTTACACCTGTGCGTTCAGGGCGGACAGAAGTGCTTGTCCGGTGTGACTCTCTGCTTTCAAGCAAGTCAAACCCAAGACGGCGTGACACTGCCGTATCCGGGATGTGGAATAGTACCTGGGGAGCTGGGGGGGTGCCGTTGATGTGCAGCAAGATGCAGCAGCAGAAGAGGACTCAGCCGAGGAGGTTATGGAAGAGGATGGAGTAGAGGAGTAGAGGAGGTGGCAGCAGGCCTGCCTGCAAGTCGTGGCGGTGTCCAGGGCCGTCTTTAACGCGGGGCAAACGGGGCAGCTGCCCCGGGCCCAGTTTCTCTTGGGGGGCCCGAGGCAACTGCCCCGTGGGCCCCGTGGGCCCCGCTGAGGGTGGTGGTCGGGCAGGAAGGCGGGCGCGCGAGGGAGCACTCACTGCTTCCTCTTCAGCTCCCTCGCGCACCGCACTGATGCCGGAGCCGGAAGGTGACGTCATCTTCCGGCGCCGGCATCCCTACGCGGCGCGCAGGGAGCTGAAGAGGAAGCAGTGAGTGCTCCCTCCTTCCTGCTCGACCAGCCACCCGCCCAGGAGCCCAGCAGCACCACTGGACCCCAGGGAATCCCCCCAGCACTCCAAAAGGTAAGGAGGCTGGGGGGATTACATTTAAAAAAATGTGTGTTTGTGTGTTAGTGTATGTGTGTTAGTGTGTGTGTTTGTGTGTTGGTGTATGTGTGTGTTAGTGTATGTGTGTGTGTGTCAGCATGTCTGTGTGTGTGTCAGTATGTCTGTCTGTCTGTGTGTCAGTATATATGTGTGTGTATATCTGTGTGTGTCAGTATGTGTATGTGTCCGTATGTCTGTCAGTGCGTCAGTATGTCTGTTAGTGCATGTGTATGCATGTGTCAGTATATCTGTCTGTGTGCCAGTATGTCTGTGTGTGTGTGTGTCAGTATATCGGTCTGTGTGTGTCAGTGTATGTGCCTGTGTGTGTGTGTCAGTATTTCTCAGTGTATGTGGGTGTCAGTATATCTGTCAGTGTGTGGGTGTCAGTATTTCTGCCAGTGTATGTGTGTCAGTATGTTGATCAGTGTCTGTGTGTGTGTGTCAGTATGTCGGTATATGTGTCTGTGTGTCAGTATGTCTGTATATGTGCCTGTGTCAGTATGTCTGTCAGTACGTCTACCAGTGTATGTGTCTGTGTGTGTGTCAATATATGTACCTGTGCCAGTGTGTCTGTCAGTGTATGTGCCTGTTTATCTGTATGTAGTCAGTGTATGTATCTGTGTATCTGCTTGTGTGTCAGAGTGTGTACCTGTGCATCTGAGCCGCAACTTTAAATACAAATACACCCCTCCATTCAAACTTCAACACTACATATAAAACACACTCCTGCATTGAAACATCAACACTACATACAAGCACACTCCTACATTCAAAAACAAACACTACACATAAATGCACACTTGCATTCAAACTCCAGTACCACATACAAACACATTCACACAAACATACTCCATACAAACACATGCTTACATTCAAACATACTAACATGGCTCAGTGCTAAATACAACCCTGCAAGCATGGAAAATTGGTAGAGTCCCAGCTGTCAAAGCATTGTTGGAGTTGCACGACAGATGGGGTACCTTTAGTCCAACCTTGCAATTGGGGGTCCCAATAAAATTCATTCTACTTTAGTACCGCCACTGCATTGGGATGGATGCCGTGATTGCATACCAGGGAGTGAGGGGCGAGAGCGGCAGAGCACAGGGGGCCCAAGCAAACACTTGCCCAGGTCACCAACTCCTCTGCAGAGCCACGCATTCCATGCTTGGCAGCCGTCAGCAGGTTTACTCAATGCGCAGTGTAGGTGATATACCTGCTCTGACCATGCTTTGCAGACCAGGTATCAGTGGTCAGATGGACCCTTGCCCCAACACTGTGTGCCAGACATGCCATTACTTCCTTTTGCACAATCGAGTACAGGTTGGGGATTGCCTTTTGTGAAAAGAAATTTCGTCCGGGTACCTTCCACTGCGGTGTTCCAATAGCTACAGACACTACCAGCTTGTATGGTAAAAGCTGGCGGGCTAATAGTACAGAAAAGCCAGCTGTCAGACGCCGGGCAAGGGGGTGACTTTCTGACATTGGCTTCTTACTCTCAAACATGTCCTTGACAGACACCTGACTGTGGGCAGATGAGCAGGAACTGCTCAAGGCGAGAGACGGAGTGGCGGATGGTTGAGAGGGGGCAAGGAGGACAGCAGTGGTTGACGTGGCTGAAGATGCTGGATGAGGAGGAGGATGGCGGCTTTGAGTTTGTGTGCTGCTTGTACTCATGTGTTGATCCCATAGGCGTTTGTGATGTGCGATCATGTGCCTACGCAAAGCAGTTGTACCTAGGTGGGTGTTGGACTTCCCGCGACTCAGTTTCTTTTGGCACAGGTTGCAAATGGCATCGCTGTTGTCAGAGGCAGACACACAAAAAAAATGCCACACTGCTGAGCTCTGCAATGACGGCATTCTGGTGGTGGACACAGCATGCGTTGATTGGCGTGCTGTCGGGCTGACCCTGGGTGCCGATGCATGCTGTCTGACTACTAGCTCCTAGCGACGACCTCCCCCTGCTTCGAACTCGTCTCCTCCTCCTCTCTGTCTCCCCATCTGAACTTTCGCCCTGTTCTTCTTCTTGCCGAGCGGGCACCCACGTGACATCCATGGACGCATCGTCATCATCAACCGCTTCACTTGTATCTGACAACTCAGCAAAGGAAGCAGCAGCGGGTACAACATCATCATCATCACACCCTACATGTGTAATGCTGCCTGACTGAGACATATCCCTGTTATCTACATCCTCTGTCAATAATGGTTGCGCATCACTCATTTCTTCAAACGGATGTGTAAATAACTCCTCTGACATACCAAGTGAAGCGGCTGTGGTGCTAGTGTTGGTGGTGGCGGCAGGCGGGTGAGTGGTATCTTGAGAGGTGCCCGGAGCTAAGCTGGAGGAGGATGTTGCGTCAAGGTTCCGAGCGGAAGCTGTAGAAGATTGGGTGTCCTGTGTTAGCCAGTCAACTATGTCCTCAGAACTTTTCAAGTTCAGGGTACCTGGCCTCTGAAAACTGGGCATTATTCTAGGGCAAAAGCACCACGACCACAACGGCCCCTGCGAGGTGGCCTGCCTCTGCCTGTCATTTTTCTTTCGATTAGTGGTACTATGCGTGCAAGCTACTGTGACACCAGATATGAGTGGCGCTGTGAACTGGCACAGTACACGCTGTAGGCCTGACACACCCGCTTGTAGACAACTAACTGCTATTCAATCTATAACAGTGAAAAAAGTTTTTTGTTTTTAAATGCACGCTATTGTGACACCAGATAAGAGTGGCACTTTGAACTGGCAAAGGTTGGCAGAGTACACGTTGTAGGCCTGACACAGAGACGCTTGGAGACAACTAACTGCTATTCAATCTATAACAGTGAAAAAAGTTTTTGGATTTTTAAATGCAAGCTATTGTGACACCAGATAAGAGTGGCACTTTGAACTGGCAAAGTTTGGCAGAGTACACGTTGTAGGCCTGACACACAGACGCATGGAGACAACTAACTGCTATTCAATCTATAACAGTGAAAAAAGTTTTTTGGTTTTTAAATGCACGCTATTGTGACACCAGTGAGTGAGTGGTGGCACTGGGCAAGTGGGCACAGTATACGCTGCGAGCCTGACACACAGACGCTTGCAGACAACTAACTGCTATTCAGTCTATTACAGTGAAATATATTTTTTTTAAATGCAAGCTATTGTGACACCAGTGAGTGAGTGGTGGCACTGGGCAAGTGGGCACAGTATTATCCACTGTGAGCCTGACACAGAAGCTGGCAGGCAACTGCAATTACATTACACAGAAGAAAAAAAAAAAAAAAGCAGCCTAAACAGGGCTTTTCGGAGTGCTGTCCTTACAGCCGAGATCAGATGAGTCCTTCAGGACTGTAGTGGACACTGTATACACTAACCTAGCTATCCATTTCCCTATCAAATCAACAGCAGCTACACTTTCCCTCCTCTCACTAAGCATGCAGCTTGAGAATGAATCTAAAATGGATGCTGTCCAGTAGGTGGGAGGGTCTGCTAGGAGGGTGTGCTGCTAATTGGCTGGAATGTGTCTGCTGACTGTGAGGTACAGGGTCAAAGTTTACTCAATGATGACGAATAGGGGGCGGATCGAACCGCGCATATGTTCGCCCGCCGTGGCGAACGCGAACATGCTATGTTCGCCGGGAATTATTTGCCGGCGAACCGTTCAGTGCATCACTACTCACAATAGGCTAGTCTTCAAACTAAAAGAAATTGGTCTAGCTGAATATTCTTGTTCTTGGGTAGAACATTAGCTTAAGGATAGAGTACAATGAGTTGTAATTAATGGTAAATTTTCAGGCTGGACAAAAGTGGTAAGTGGTGTCCCTCAGGGCTCTGTTTTGGGACCACTTCTATTTAACATATTTATAAATGATTTTGAAATAGGCATTGAAAGCCATGTATCAGTGTTTGCAGATGACACAAAACTTTGTAAAGTAATAAAATGTGAGCAGGATATTGCTTTGCTGCAGAGAGATTTGGATAGATTGGGGGACTGGGCACTAAAATGGCAGATGAAATTTAACATAGAGAAATGCAAAGTTATGCACTTCGGGGTTAAGAATGCACAAGCAACTTACACACTAAATGGTAGTGAATTAGGGATAACCACACACGAGAAGGATTTGGGAATTGTTATAGACAACAAATTAGGCAGTAATATGCAATGTCAATCTGCAGTTACTAAGGCCAGTAAGATTTTGTCATGTATAAATAGGGGCATAAATTCTCGGGATGAAAATATAATTTTGCCTCTTTATAAATCGCTGGTAAGACCACACCTTGAATATGCTGTGCAATTTTGGGCGCCTGTTCTAAAGAAGGATATCATGGCACTGTAGAGGGTCCAGAGACGAACTACAAAATTGATAAAAGGAAAGCATTTTAGTTATGAAAAAAGGTTAAAAAAATTAAATCTGTTAAGTTTGGAAAAATGGCGCCTGAGAGGGGATATGATAACTTTATACAAATATATTCGGGGCCAGTACAAACCTTTATCTGGAAATCTATTCATAAACAGGGCTATATATAGGACACGAGGTCACACATTTAGGCTGGAAGAAAGGAGATTTCATCTAAGGCAAAGAAAATGTTTTTTTACAGTAAGAACAATAAGGATATGGAATTCTCTGCCTGAAGAGGTGGTTTTGTCAGAGTCCATACAGATGTTTAAACTGAAATTGGATAAATACTTACAAAAACATAACATACAGGGATATAATTTCTAATTAGTGGGGTAATAGCTGCTTGATCCAAGGAGACATCTGACTGTTATTTTGGAGTCAAGAAGGAATTTTTTCCTAGTTTGTAGCAAAATTGGAAGCGCTTCAGAGCAGGTTTTTTGCCTTCTTTTGGATCAACAGCAACAACATTTGTGAGGAAGGCTGAACTTGATGGACGCAAGTCTCTTTTCAGCTATGTAACTATGTAACTATGTTAATCCAAGAAGATTAGTCGTGGTCGAAATCAACAGTCAGGACTGGCGGCAAACAGGCAGAAACGGAAGACAGGTAGAGTATCAAAACAGGAGTCAGACGTAAAGCAATGATTCACATATAGGAACAAGACAATCTGACAATGAGTCACAAGCAAGGCAGGGTTTATATACAGTCAGGTCCATAAATATTGGGACATCAACACAATTCTAATCTTTTTGGCTCTATACACCAACACAATGGGTTTGAAATGAAACAAACAATATGTGCTTTAACTGCAGACTTTCAGCTTTAATTTGAGGGTATTTACATCCAAATCAGGTGAACGGTGTAGGAATTACAACAGTTTGTATATGTGCCTCTCACTTTTTAAGGGACCAAAAGTAATGGGACAATTGGCTGCTCAACTGATCCATGGCCAGGTGTGTGTTATTCCCTCATTATCCTATTTACAAGGAGCAGATAAAAGGTTCAGAGTTCATTTCAAGTGTGCTATTTGCATTTGGAATCTGTTGCTGTCAACTCAATATGAGATCCAAAGAGCTGTCACTATCAGTGAAGCAAGCCATCATTAGGCAGAAAAAACAAAACAAACTCATCAGAGAGATAGCAAAAACAAATACACAATTCTGCATTTGATGATTATAGTGACACTTTTGACCGACCGCACGCATGTTTTCATGCCCAAAATAGTTCCAGAGAATCCGCTGTGCGGTCGGTATATTTCCAATTATTAAAATGTACTTTGAATGTTCATACAGGACTGTTCATGCACTAAGTCAATGTCAAAGTGTGTTCGGTAGATTACTTTTACCGAACGGCGGTCTGTTCGTATGGATTTATTCGAAGTTAGCTGGAGGTGGAAATTCTAGCAGTGTTTGTGCAGTCGAGTGTCCGATGTTACTTCCATGCACTAGACGACAAAACACCACTGCCCGCGTTCGACTAAACAAGATGGCCGCCGCCATGTGTTCGGCTATACGAACGCAGACCACCCAGCCATTTGTCAATTAAGCTGCGATTAACCACAGCTTCTGGGCGGTTAACAAGCAGCACACGTCCAATTATGGGTGGTCCGGTATTTCGGTTGTTCGACAGTTTGTAGTACCACTTCGAATCACTTCAACAGTTCTAAGTGGTATTGGTAAAAGTCCCAGGAGGCAGAAATAATGTCCTAGGACCAAATGAGTCACAGGGGTTATAGTTCCAAGGTAAAAGATGGTCAATTAGTTCTCTCCATAATCCAGGGGCGAAGTGTCCTTCATTACCTCAGCAGGAAGTTACTACCCAGGGAGGTAAGCTATGCCACCATCGAGAAGGAGTACCTGGTGGTGGTGTTGGGTCTCAAAAAACTACAGCCCTACCTCTAGGGACAGCAATTCTCCCTGCTCACAGATCACAACCCACTGGTATGGCTTAACCGAGTCTCTGGGGACAATGCCAGGCTGTTGCGATAATAATGACTACCATCCACTATAGACCCGGTAAGCAAAACGGCAATGGATTATCGAGACAGACCGCCCTGGACCACCCAGCCGTAAGCACTCCCCCAGACATCCACAAGCCGATCTGTTGGGATCAGACTGTGTGTGCAGGCTTGTGCTTAAGGGGGAGGTGTGTGGCGGGACCGCTGCCTGTTCGTGAATTACTGTATTATATTCTGTGTCTTTCCCTGTTATTTTCGTATGAATGTGTCTGCTCCCCATTCAGGAAGTCCTACACGAAGGGAATGCATTCACCTCCCGAATGGGGACCACCCTGACAACTCATTTAGAATGTAGGTTTACAGCGTTCATGCCTCGTAATGAGGTGTCAAAACCACAAATAGCAAGGGAAGCCTCGGCATATGCCGACCCTGGGTGCCGGCCCGTTAGTTAGACGAATGCTGTCCAGAGGAAGCATTCACGGATTGATTCCCACCTCATTCTGTTCCAAATCAAATCAATTAAAATGTTGGCAACTTGCAACATAAGTGTGAAGTAATGAGTCCCCCCTGTCCCGAAAGGAGACGCTTTCCTTGCCTGGTTTCACCCAGGAGGTTGTTCACGGACGTTATTTTTCTGGGGGTCCCTGCGATTGGTGGAGACACTCATTGGGGACAGTGGATGATTGGCAGGCTTTCTGTAGCTGGGAGTCCAGGAGGCATGAAGCTTTCCCGCGCTGGGGATCCCAGGTACAGAGGCTCATGAGATGAGGACCCCCCTGTAACCAGAGGTGGGAAACCATGAGGATGGGTGGCCTGAACAGGGGACAAAGGGACTGGAGTTCTGTTTCCATCAGAAGACCCCTGGGAGGGGACACTGGGTGGCGTGAACAGGGGACAAAGGGACTGGAGTTCTGTTTCCATCAGGAGACCCCTGGGAAGGGACACAGTGGGGGGAACAGGGGACAAAGGGGCTGGGGTTCCGGATCCATTATACGACCCATGGAGTGTGGTCCACCCCTTGCATGGGGAAAAGTATAAACTTGAATTTGGCCAATAAAGTTGTTTTACTCCCAGGACTGTGTGTCGTCCAGTTACTGTGGTGGGAAATGGGTCTGTATTATAACTGATTCCCTTCTAGGGAAGGACGTGGCTGCACTGGGACACCCAGCCGGGTTTATAGCAGGCCCGCTACACCCGCCTCCTAGCTCTGTCAAGGCCCCCTTCCACTAAGATGTGCTTGTTACATAGGGCTACATTCTGTGTTCTCCATGCCATCCGCTTGGATTCATTCTTAATTTGAACACGTTTTGTGGTGGAGCCAATGATGTAAAAAAAAAAAAAAAAAAAAAAGTTTGTAGAGACTTAAAACTGCATTGCAAAAGGCTTTTTGTACATTACAGTGTGGATTGTTGGGGTTAGCCTGAGGAGTAGTGATTCTTCATAGAGAGAGACAAGGGTTAACTTGAGGAGTAGTGATTCTTCATGGAGACAGACAGGGGTTAACTTGAGGAGTAGTGATTCTTCATGGAGAGAGATAGGGGTTAACCTGAGGAGTAGTGATTCTTCATGGAGACAGACAGGGGTTAGCCTGGTAGCCAGGATCAGGTAGCAGGTAACAAAGTCTGATAATCCAAGATTGCTCTGTATTTAGCCATAGGCCCCATGAGGAGTCTGGTCACCGACACACAGTGTTCACACAAATCAATTAAAACGATGGCAACTTTTTGGATGGGGTATTTGTAGTCTGTAGAGGATAAAAGGCAGACAGGATTCACACTGGTACTACCTTCATTGAAGCTCATTTTGACTACCTTCTTTGCTTATCTAATGGGTTGCAGATTATAAACAATCTGCCTCCCAAAAAGACCTTGTATCCTTATATGAAAAAAAGCTACTCTGCAATTATAAATATAAAAGTGGAGCGCAGAGAGCAAAAAACGAAAAACTCTTTATTAATCCCTCTTGGGGGAGAAACACACAGATACTAAACAAACAAGTAATAAAATTAGGATCTAATTAGATAGAATCGACTAGTCCAAAATAGTAATATGGTCAGAAGAAATGCTATAAGTATGTATGTGGCAAAATTGCCATAAATAGTAGCAAATTGACCAAAAAGGGGGGAGATACACTAAATGTAGCAAACTGAAGATCTTTAAATGCAAAAGTAAATAAACTCTATAATTGGAACAAAGAGTATATCAAGTGCACAAAGAATATATGTGCAAAAGATCTACCAAAATATGTTTGCAACATTGCAGGAACAAAGCCTGCAGTCTAAATAGCCAGCAATATAAATGTTAAACAAACTGCCTAAACAGCTGTAGGAGATTTGGGGGAAGGAGTCCCTAATGTCTTGCTGGTAATAGACTAGTATCTAATCCCACCATGTATGTGGCAAAATTGCCATAAATAGTAGCAAATTGACCAAAAAAGGGGGGAGATACACTAAATGTAGCAAACTGAAGATCTTAAAATGCAAAAGTAAATAAACTCTATAATTGGAACACAGAGTATATCAAATGCACAAAAAATATGTGCACAAAGATCTACCAAAATACATTTGCAACACTGCAGGAAAAGAGGCTGCAGTCTAAGTAGCCAGCAATATAAGTGTAAAGCAAACTGCCTAAACAGCTGTAGGAGATTTGGGGGAAGGAGTCCCTAATATCATGCTGGTAATAGACTAGTATCTAATCCCACCATAAATAAATGATAGGACAGTCTGAAAACAAAATAGAATCCTAAATTAAAATCATCATCCGCTTTAGTGCAGTGCTCAACGCGCGTTTCGGCGAAACAAGTCACCTTTATCAAGAGCAATTTGCAGACTGAAGGGAGCCTCTTTTTAAATGTGTTTAAAGCTCCACCCGTAAGCATGATGTAACCATTTTTATCCAATCAGGAATTAGGGGGCGGAGAAAAGTACCAAGCTCAACAGGAGTGAAGCTAATTGTAGATTTAACCCTCACATAACCAAAATATAAATGGAAGCTAGCACATATCTTCTATCTTCATAGAGTGAAGGCACAAAGTGTAAAATGTAAATATAGCTAAACAGAAGAGCTGGCGAAAGTAGCGTATAGATGAACATAACGCTACAGGGTAAAACAAATGGAGCCCATTTAGGGAACAATTCCCTAGTAATCATGATAAATATCACAACAGTGGCACTACATGTATGAGTATGTCACACAGTGTAAAACTCATCACATATAGTAAAGATGTAATAATTGAGCACCATGTGTGACTTTGTATGTCTTAATAAACTCGATCATGTAGTAAATATAATGAGCCCAGAGAAAACAACATTAGAGGGATATTCAAAATTATATGAATAGAATAATAAATTGGGGCATAGAAACATAAGCCCCACAGTGTGGTTAAAATAGAAAATAAAGTGAACTCAAAAAATAAAGAGGGAGAATAAATATTGATTCAAAGAGAATTCGTTAAAGTAGAAATCCTGTATTGACTTGAATAGCAAATTGAAAAGTACTCCATTAATGGTAAAATGAAAGGAGAAATGGAGATTGAAAAAATGAAAGAATGAATAAATGAATGGAAAGTGTAGTATAATATATCCCTATTCACATATCATGTAATGTTAGTGGAAATAACTAATAAGTCACAAAACTGAAAAGTAGTAGGTAGTGGTGGAAATAGATATTAATGATGGACAGTTTATCAAAACATTACAGTTTTTAAAGAGGCTGTTAAGCTTGAGATCCAAAAATTCTGGCCGTGTCTGCTGGATGATGTCCATCTTAAAAGGCTATTAGGGCCAAATGTGGATATGACGGCACGTAGAGGCAAAAACCTTAGGAACCTTTTAGTCCCAAGCCATTTCCATCATTCACCCACACGCACCTGGCTACACACCCCTACAGTGGGATCATACCAATGTGGCCATTGTGTCGCGTGTAAATACATCAAACGTGACTCTAAGTCTATTATGGATAGCGATGGTAAAAAGGCTTTTGGGATTAAATCCTTTTTCAATTGCAATACTGCTGGTATAGTCTATCTCCTTACATGCACCTGTAAGCTACAATATGTAGGAAAAACTTTCAGACCGTTTAAGGAACGCATTAAGGAGCATGTTAGATCTCCAAAACTACCTGTTGATACTCCCATAGGTCGTCACCTGAAAGACTTCCATGCGGGCAATCCGCAGGGACTCCGGTTTTGTGGATTGGAATTGGTGCGCAAGGATAAACGTAGGGGTAACTATGACAGATTCCTGAGACAACGGGAAAGCCTCTGGATTTATCAACTTAGAACACTTTACCCAAAAGGTCTCAATGAAGGTTTTTCTTTTGCCCCCTTCATTTAAAAATTTAAAAATGTAAAAATTTAAAATTTAAAAACTTTAAAAACTGTAATGTTTTGATAAACTGTCCATCATTAATATCTATTTCCACTACTACCTACTACTTTTTAGTTTTGTAACTTACTAGTTATTTCCACTAACATTACATGATATGTGAATAGGGATATATTATACTACACTTTCCATTCATTTATTCATTCTTTCATTTTTTCAATCTCCATTTCTCCTTTCATTTTACCATTAATGGAGTACTTTTCAATTTGCTATTCAAGTCAATACAGGATTTCTACTTTAACGAATTCTCTTTGAATCAATATTTATTCTCCCTCTTTATTTTTTGAGTTCACTTTATTTTCTATTTTAACCACACTGTGGGGCTTATGTTTCTATGCCCCAATTTATTATTCTATTCATATAATTTTGAATATCCCTCTAATGTTGTTTTCTCTGGGCTCATTATATTTACTACATGATCGAGTTTATTAAGACATACAAAGTCACACATGGTGTTCAATTATTACATGTTTACTATATGTGATGAGTTTTACACTGTGTGACATACTCATACATGTAGTGCCACTGTTGTGATATTTATCATGATTACTAGGGAATTGTTCCCTAAATGGGCTCCATTTGTTTTACCCTGTAGCGTTATGTTCATCTATACGCTACTTTCGCCAGCTCTTCTGTTTAGCTATATTTACATTTTACACTTTGTGCCTTCACTCTATGAAGATAGAAGATATGTGCTAGCTTCCATTCATATTTTGGTTATGTGAGGGTTAAATCTACAATTAGCTTCACTCCTGTTGAGCTTGGTACTTTTCTCCGCCCCCTAATTCCTGATTGGATAACAATGGTTACATCATGCTTACGGGTGGAGCTTTAAACACATTTAAAAAGAGGCTCCCTTCAGTCTGCAAATTGCTCTTGATAAAGGTGACTTGTTTCGCCGAAACGCGCGTTGAGCACTGCACTAAAGCGGATGATGATTTTAATTTAGGATTCTATTTTGTTTTCAGACTGTCCTATCATTTATTTATGGTGGGATTAGATACTAGTCTATTACCAGCATGATATTAGGGACTCCTTCCCCCAAATCTCCTACAGCTGTTTAGGCAGTTTGCTTTACACTTATATTGCTGGCTACTTAGACTGCAGCCTTTTTTCCTGCAGTGTTGCAAATGTATTTTGGTAGATCTTTGTGCACATATTTTTTGTGCATTTGATATACTCTGTGTTCCAATTATAGAGTTTATTTACTTTTGCATTTTAAGATCTTCAGTTTGCTACATTTAGTGTATCTCCCCCCTTTTTGGTCAATTTGCTACTATTTATGGCAATTTTGCCACACACATACTTATAGCATTTCTTCTGACCATATTACTATTTTGGACTAGTCGATTCTATCTAATTATATCCTAATTTTATTACTTGTTTGTTTAGTATCTGTGTGTTTCTCCCCCAAGAGGGATTAATAAAGAGTTTTTCGTTTTTTGCTCTCTGCGCTCCACTTTTATATTTATAATTGCAGAGTAGCTTTTTTTCATATAAGGATACAAGGTCTTTTTGGGAGGCAGATTGTTTATAATCTGCAACCCATTAGTCCTATTTTCTCTTTGCACTTTTAGGGGTTAGGCCCCATTGTATCTTTCAACCATCACAACCTGGCGGATGGATTTGTTCCATTCCTAACCAGTGCTGTGTTTCTTTCTTTGCTTATCTATTGGTAGACCAGGTGGGGACATTGCAGCGAGTTCATTATTTACAGTTCGGTGTCTAGGGACATCTCTCAGTACTTCAGTTATATCACTTCTGCTGCTAACAAGTGGTCTTCTCATACAGTCTCATTCTTCTCCTGTGAACCATGTGAAAAGCCCTCACCTGGCCTTTCTTATGATGCCTTCGAAAAAATCCAGCTCTCTTGGATTACCTGCCTAATCTGGACTTTCTATTCAATGTTAGCCTTTACGTAATTGCCTGCTGTAACAGAATCACCTGTACTCCGACCGAGTACCTTCCATTGATGGATGCTTCCTAGCTTGCACCGAGGACCACAAGCACCGCACACCACAACCAGCGCAGACTCCACAATCGCCGTAGCTTAACTGGAGTCTCGCCGTCTTCCTTCCAACCTGGATCAGCTAATGTCCTCCAGAACCGTGTGGGAAAGACTTCTCCTCCAGGACAGCGTATCAGGAACAAGCTCTTAGAAGAACTAAGTGATTAAAGTTCAGGGGAGTATACAATCCCCAGTGTGAGTATAGCTGTCCCCTCCAATCACGAGACAAGACTGCGTGTTGAGGGTCAAGAAGATCTCTTTTAATCAGCACCAAGGACTTTCATTCATATAGGTTTTACATACATAGTACCACCCACAGGGTTTTGTAGAACAAACAATAGAACACGTAATATACAGTAAACCACTCCCATTCATTCCCACAAAATCCTTCCCTCTGTCTGTGATATTACTGTACACAATGGGTTAATGTAATTATCACAGGCAGGAAAAATATACTTTTTACACATTTACTATAACTTTAAAACTATACATCCAATTTCCATATTATTACTCAGCATACTTCAAATACAAACATACCCAAAAATCATATAAATCCCTCCAGTAGTTAAAAAGTTAGACGGAAGTCCTTTGTGACCGACCGCAGGCATGCTTTCCTGCCCAAAACAGTTCCATAGATTTGGGCTGTGCGGTCGGTCAATTTCCCTCAGAAAAATGACTAAGTCCTATTCGCATGCAACAACGGGGCACCGTTCGTGCAAATAGCTTAGTCTCACTGTGTGTTCAAATCGCCGAACGGGACTTAGACGCTGTGGCTGAAAACTGAGTGTAGGAGAAGGTAAGGGTCAGCGGTGTTCGTGCAAATGTGTAGCCGATTTCAGTTCCATGGGTATGGCTGCACACACCGCTGACCCCGTTCGACTAACTAAAAAAGGCAATTAACCCCTTCGACTAACAGCGATCGGCAATTAACATTGCGGTTAACCACCAGCCTGGGAGTTAAATTGACTACACACTTCCACTTCTGTGTGTGTTACAAAATGCCTTTTGTAATTGTTCCTTTAAATGACAGAATTGCCCTGCTCCCCTGGACTATTTGCCAGCCTCCTCCCCCATGACTATGGACCAGGTGTGTATGGCCCTTTAAGACAGTCGGTGGACATATTGGGGCTTATGGACTTTTTATGGGACTGGTGCTGGCCCTTTAAGCACCTTTTTGGGGCATAGGGAAAATTTTGACACTGCCCCTTTAAGCCTGTGTCCCCAGTGTCCCCAGACTTGGTTAAAACCCTTTGTTCCTGGCTATTTCCCACTTGGTTCAGTAAATGGGGCTTACTGAACCAAGTACCACACAGGCGGACCACCCAGAAGTGGAAGTGTGTAGGCAATTTACCTCCCAGGCTGGGAGCCTGCTGTAGGTAAATTGCCGAATGCTGGGTGGCCGCTGTTCGCGCAAACGAACATGTGGCGGCGCCATCTTTGTTCATTCAAATACGGTCAGCGGTGTGTGCAGCCAAATTCATGGAACTAAAATCGGCTGCACATTTCCGCGAACACCGCTGACATGTACCTTCTCCCACACTGAACTTTCAGCCGCAGAGACTAAGTCCCATTCGGCGATGGGCTGAAATAGACCGACCGCACAGCCCAAATCTATGGCATGAAAATGTGCTTGCGGTCGGTCATAGAGGACTTCCATCTAACTTTTTATCCACTGGAGGGATTTGTGTGATTTTTGGTTGTGTTTATATTTAAAGTATGCTGATTCTGAATATAATTGTAATTTTTATGAAGATTGGATGTATGGTTTTAATGTTATAGTACATGTATAAAAACTGTATTTTTCTTGCTTGTGATAATTACCGTATATACTGGCGTATAAGCCAACTCGAATATAAGCAGAGGCCCCTAATTTTACCACAAAAAACTGGGAAAACGTATTGACTCGAGTATAAGTTGATCTTGTGAGACTTACACTGTAAGCAGAATGGAGCTGACAGAGGAGCTGCACGGAGGAGAAGGGAGCTGACAGGAGCTGCAGGAACGTAAGTAACAGCTCGCTGTCAGTCCCCAACAGGACCACCGGGCTTGTAATGAGCCCTGCGGTCCAGGTCTGTATTATGACAATGTAAATTTCTTTCTGTTTTTAATCATTTATTTATGTGAGGTGGAGTGACCCACACCCTGGTGATTGTATCACTTTGTTTTATATTGTTTTTTCACCATATATACACCGATTTTATTTAAGTTGCCATAATATAGACCTTGACTCGAGTATAAGCCGAGTGGGGGTTTTTCAGCACAAAAAATGTGCTGAGAAACTCGGCTTATACTCGAGTATATACGGTATGTTAACCATTGTGTACACTAATTATATCACAGGCAGAGGGGAGGATTTTGTGTGTAATTGCTGGGAGTGTTTTCTGTAATGTACGTGTGTTATTGGTTGTTCTGTAAAACCCTGTGGGTGGTCCTATGTAAGGAAAACCTGAATAAAAGAAGGCCCTTTGGTGCCAAAAAAATAAGAATGACTTGACCCTCTAACTTGCAGCCTCGACTCATGTTTGTAGGGGACAGCTATAATCACTACAGGGATTGTTATGCTCTTCATACTCCCTTAGCTACTGAGCTCTTGTAAGAGCTCTTGTTCTTGATCCTGCTTTGCCCTGCAGAAGGAAGAGAGATCACCCACTGGACCCTGGAGCCTGGTCGTAGGTCCAGGGTGGACAGCAGACAGCGAGTGGTTCGTGGAGTCTGCAGTACTTATGATGTCTACGCAGTAGTTATGTTGTCTACAGTGCTGATGGTCCTTTGGTGAGCGCTGGGAGCATCCTTTCTACGGTCCAACTTCCAGCCAGCCTGGAGGCAACCGTAACAGTGTGGTCCGTCTGTGCAGTAAATGGTTCGGTAAGCCTTGGTAAATGGTGCAGTAAATGGTTCGGTAAGCCTCGGTACGAACCATAAGGGAATAAGCCATGTACAAGTTATTTTCACAGTCTGGGGACTCTGGGGACACAGTTTTAAAGGGGCATTTTTCCAATTTTCACTATGCCCCAAAAATGTGCTTAAAGGGCCAGCACCAGTCCAATGAAGTCCATAAGCCCAAATAATAGTTTTAAAGTGCCATACACCCCAGGGCTAGAGTCACAGGGCAGGAGGCTAGCACTTTGTCACACCCTCTAAACATGCAGAACTTCATTTCATTTGCACATGGACTCCTCTGTATATTCGCTATTTTATCGTTTGTCAACATTCCTTCATGTCCCATTGTACAGTGCTGCAGAATTAGTTGGCGCTTTATAAATATTATTATTATTATTACTATTAATAATAATTTAGTACCAAAGCCTTGTACACAATAAAATATCAATTACCAAAAAGTATTAGTTTAAGGAAAAGTTTGTCTAGGATGTAAGAATGACATTTTTTTACAAGGTACCTGTATGAAAGCATGCTACATAGACATATTACATGCATCAGTGAACTGTGAATCTACTGGGCTTTCTTGGTTTATTGAGCTGTGATATTTATGCTACCAGCTCTGGGCATGTGGCGTTAATCTTGCTTTATTTCTTGGTTTATTGAGCTGTGATATTTATTCTACCAGCTCTGGGCACACGGGGTTAATATTGCTTTATTTCTTGGTTTATTGATCTGTGATATTTATTCTACCAGCTCTGGGCACACGGGGTTAATCTTGCTTTATTTCTTGGTTTATTGTGCTGTGATATTTATTCTACCAGCTCTGGGCACACGGGGTTAATATTGCTTTATTTCTTGGTTTATTGATCTGTGATATTTATTCTACCAGCTCTGGGCACACGGGGTTAATCTTGCTTTATTTCTTGGTTTATTGATCTGTGATATTTATTCTACCAGCTCTGGGCACACGGGGTTAATCTTGCTTTATTTCTTGGTTTATTGATCTGTGATATTTATTCTACCAGCTCTTGGCACACGGGGTTAATCTTGCTATATTTCTTGGTTTATTGTGCTGTGATATTTATTCTACCAGCTCTGGGCACACGGGGTTAATCTTGCTTTATTTCTTGGTTTATTGAGCTGTGATATTTATTCTACCAGCTCTGGGCACACGGGGTTAATATTGCTTTATTTCTTGGTTTATTGAGCTGTGATATTTATTCTACCAGCTCTGGGCACACGGGGTTAATATTGCTTTATTTCTTGGTTTATTGAGCTGTGATATTTATTCTACCAGCTCTGGGCACACGGGGTTAATATTGCTTTATTTCTTGGATTATTGAGCTGTGATATTTATGCTACCAGCTCTGGGCACACGGGGTTAATCTTGCTATATTTCTTGGTTTATTGTGCTGTGATATTTATTCTACCAGCTCTGGGCACACAGGGTTAATATTGCTTTATTTCTAGGTTTGAGCTGTGATATTTATTCTACTAGCTCTGGGCACACGGGGTTAATCTTGCCTTATTTCTTGGTTTATTGAGCCGTGATATTTATGCTACCAGCTCTGGGCACACGGGGTTAATCTTGCTATATTTCTTGGTTTATTGAGCTGTGATATTTATTCTACCAGCTCTGGGCACACGGGGTTAATCTTGCTATATTTCTTGGTTTATTGTGCTGTGATATTTATTCTACCAGCTCTGGGCACACAGGGTTAATATTGCTTTATTTCTAGGTTTATTGAGCTGTGATATTTATTCTACTAGCTCTGGGCACACGGGGTTAATCTTGCTTTATTTCTTGGTTTATTGAGCCGTGATATTTATGCTACCAGCTCTGGGCACACGGGGTTAATATTGCTTTATTTCTTGGTTTATTGAGGTGTGATATTTATTCTACTAGCTCTGGGCACACGGGGTTAATCTTGCCTTATTTCTTGGTTTATTGAGCCGTGATATTTATTCTACCAGCTCTGGGCACACGGGGTTAATATTGCTCTTATAACCTTCCTCTGTTTTTGAGGTGGCATGTTTAATTAGCCCTCAAGCTTTTCCTCATTGCTAGTTTACATTATTCTTTCTTCACTATAAATACAGCCAGGATTGCACCGTTACTCTATCTGTTCAGGACTCCCGGACTGGCTGCTTCCTCTGTTAAGGTACAGTATGAGACTTTGTCACTCACTGCATTACAGCAAAATGGTTAGCAGACAGGAATGATCGATAAAAGGACTGAAAAGGAGTTAATAAAAACAGGGTGATAGAGAACTTCACAAATTGGATACATTATAGCACACCGGAGTAATATACAAATTATAGAGCATGGTTAGATCACAGTTAGATATTAATCCTGATCTTTTGATGAGTGAAGGTCTAATTAAAAGTATGTTTTGCGTCTGTCATGATTCTTTCTGCAGTTTTCATCCCCCATTTATCCCCCGCTGAGCGACCAAGCAACTAAACACATCAAGACATTTTAGAAACAAAAACTGCAAAGGATCAGGCTTTGTAGTGTCAGCCATTGGCTTTAGGAGGGCATCATAACCTCCATGCCCTAAAAGACAGGTCGGCATACGGTTTTGTCATATTGGGTAACAGCATCACTAGGTGGACTTGGGACTCTTTAAGGTGGTTGTTGTTTCCCACATACTTATATCTATAGGTCTATGGTTTTGCACATGGTATGGAGTCTCATTGGCGCAGGAGCTCATTGGGGGGAGTAGCACCCACCATATTTAACCAGCCACTACTGGTCCTGAAAGAGACACCGTGCACAGTCTAGTTCTGACACTGAGCAGAGTTAAGAGAAATAGTCAAAGTATATAATTTTATTTAAAGGAAGATCATCAGACATCTGGTATTCTTTTATTTGTACGATCATAAGATTTCATTATATTTTATAACAATCTTAGAAAGAACAAACAATGGCAACAATTCAAAGGATTTGTTCATCTAGATCATTTCACATGTTCTGCTCATCTTTCCATATTCCATAATCAGAGGTCAGGTTAATGCACCTTGTTGAGTGATCATTAATATGCATCAAAGTACATATATACAATCCAATCCAATGACACAATCAAATGCAATCTAATCCACCAACATTGACACAACCCGGTACAATTCAGTACACAAATACTGACCCAATCCAATGCACCAACACAATCCAATACTGAGACACTGACACAATACAATCCAGTACAATGACACAATCCAGTACACCAACACCATCACAATCCACTACACACTGACACAATTCAGTACCATTCAATACACCAACACAATCCAATACACAGACACTGACCCAATACAATCCAATACAAAGATACCGACACCATCACAATCCAATCCAAAACACAGAACTGATACAATCCAATCCACCAACACAATCCAGTACACAGACACTGACACAATCCAATGCACCAACACCATCTAAATGCAATACAATACACCAGCACAATCCAATACAGAGACAGCGACCCACTCAAATGCACAGACACTGGCACAATCCAATCAACTGACCTGGACACACTCTAATCCACCAACACTGACACAATCCAATCAACTGACCTGGACACAATCTAATCCACCAACACTGACACAATCCAATCCTCTGACCTGGACACACTGTAATCCACCAACACTGACACAATCCAATCCACTGACCTGGACACACTCTAATCCACCAACACTGACACAATCCAATCCTCTGACCTGGACACACTCTAATCCACCAACACTGACACAATCCAATCCTCTGACCTGGACACACTCTAATCCACCAACACTGACACAATCCAATCCACTGACCTGGACACACTCTAATCCACCAACACTGACACAATCCAATCCTCTGACCTGGACACACTCTAATCCACCAACACTGACACAATCCAATCCTCTGACCTGGACACACTCTAATCCACCAACACTGACACAATCCAATCCACTGACCTGGACACACTCTAATCCACCAACACTGACACAATCCAATCCACTGACCTGGACACACTGTAATCCACCAACACTGACACAATCCAATCCACTGACCTGGACACACTGTAATCCACCAACACTGACACAATCCAATCCACTGACCTGGACACACTGTAATCCACCAACACTGACACAATCCAATCCACTGACCTGGACACACTCTAATCCACCACACTGACACAATCCAATCCACTGACCTGGACACACTCTAATCCAACACTGACACAATCCAATCCACTGACCTGGACACACTCTAATCCACCAACACTGACACACTGTAATCCACCAACACTGACACAATCCAATCCACTGACCTGGACACACTCTAATCCACTGACCCACACACTAATGACACAATCCAATCCACTGACCTGGACACACTCTAATCCACCAACACTGACACAATCCAATCCTCTGACCTGGACACACTCTAATCCACCAACACTGACACAATCCAATCCTCTGACCTGGACACAATCTAATCCACCAACACTGACACAATCCAATCCACTGACCTGGACACACTCTAATCCACCAACACTGACACAATCCAATCCACTGACCTGGACACACTGTAATCCACCAACACTGACACAATCCAATCCTCTGACCTGGACACACTCTAATCCACCAACACTGACACAATCCAATCCTCTGACCTGGACACACTGTAATCCACCAACACTGACACAATCCAATCCACTGACCTGGACACACTGTAATCCACCAACACTCTAATCCACCAACACTGACACAATCCAATCCTCTGACCTGGACACACTCTAATCCACCAATACTGACACAATCCAATCCACTGACCTGGACACACTCTAATCCACCAACACTGACACAATCCAATCCACTGACCTGGACACACTCTAATCCACCAACACTGACACAATCCAATCCTCTGACCTGGACACAATCTAATCCACCAACACTGACACAATCCAATCCACTGACCTGGACACACTCTAATCCACCAACACTGACACAATCCAATCCACTGACCTGGACACAATCTAATCCACCAACACTGACACAATCCAATCCACTGACCTGGACACACTGTTATCCACCAACACTGACACAATCCAATCCTCTGACCTGGACACACTGTAATCCACCAACACTGACACAATCCAATCCATTGACCTGGACACACTGTAATCCACCAACACTGACACAATCCAGAATAATTCAGTACACCAATACAATAAAATCCAGTACACAGACACGGACACAATCCAATACACTGACACAATCTAATCCACCAGAAGGAAAAAACCTCAGGCACTCACTGTGATAATTTCAGGCAGATTTAATGGACACAGCAACGTTTTGACCTGCCAAGCTTGATAAAGACCAGTGAGATCCTGCGGGTTTTCCCCTTTTGATATTTGTTCTATGGGGTATGCTGACCCATACTCAACCCTGCAACCCTCTTTTTTCTTCTGGTACAATCTATTCCACCAACACAATCCAGTACATTTCAATCCACCGACACAGACACAATCCGATCCAATACATAGACAATGACATGCCAAGAATATGAAAAGTTAAAACTAAAAAGTTATAAAAAGAATGTTACCGTTGAGACCAACGCACTATAGCAAATGTTTCCTTCAACAATATCACAGCCCAAAGTTAAATACACCGATTCCATCCAACATTCCCAGTCTCTCTTTTCCCCCTCTGCCTCTTTCACCCCCTTTCCCTGTGTCTCTTCCTCCCCCCTTTCCCTGTGTCTCTCCCTCCTCCCCATCTCTCTGCCTCCCCCCTTTCCCTGCGTCCCTCCCCATTTCTGTGTTCTCCCTCCTCCCCATCTCCCTCCCCTTTCCTGTGCTCCTCCCCCTCTCCTCCCCCCATCTCTCTCCCTCCCCTTTCCCTGTGTCTCTCCCTCCTCCCATCTCTCCCTCCCCTTTTCCTGTGTCTCTCCCTCCTTCCCTCCCTCCCTTTCCCAGTGTCTCTCCCTCCTCTCCCTCCCTTTCCCTGTGGCTCCTCCCTCCTCCCATCTCTCCCTCCCTGTGTCTTCTCCTCCTCTCCTTTCCTGTGTTCTCCCTCCTCTCCCTCCTTTCCCTGTGTCTCTCCTCTCCCCATCTCTCCTCCCCTCTTTCCCCTGTCTCTCCCTCCTCCCCATCTCTCTCCCTCCCTCTTTCCCTGTGTCTCTCCCTCCTTCCTCCTCCCTTCTCCCTCTTTCCCCAGTGTCTCTCCCTCCTCTCTCCCTCCCCTTTCCCCTGTGTGTGCTCCTCCCTCCTCCCCATCTCTCTCCCTCCCCTTTCCCTGTGTCTCTCCCCTCCTCCCTCCCTCCTTTCCCAGTGTCTCTCCCCTCCTCTCTCCCTCCCCCTTTCCCTGTGTCTCTCCCCTCCTCCCCATCCCTCTCCCTCCCCCCCGGTCCGGCGGCCCTGTTCCTGTTACAGCCGTGGCTGATGGAGGCGGAGCATGTCTCTGTACCATGCTCCCTCGCGGTTCCTGTGCCGGGAACCGCGAGGGAGCATGGCACAGAGACAGGCTCCTCCTCCATCAGCCACAGCAGTGAGAGGAGTGCCGCCGGACGGGGGAAGCTGCCACCTGGCTCGGCGGCTCCAGCCAGGAACGCGGCCGGCCCCCAGGTGCCGCGGCCCACTGGGAAATTTCCCGGTATCCCGGTGGGCCAGTCCGGCCCTGAGGGGGACCCAAGAACCCTATAGAGCCAGGAAAATGAGTATGTTTTCCTGGCACTATAGTGGTCCTTTAATTGATATGCTGACCTAAAGAATTTAGTTTTTATTGATTTTGGTATGGAGAGGGGAACCTTAGGAATGGTGCAGCCCTAGAGAAGCCTTGAAGGTGGGCATCATAGGTGCAAGACAGAGTAGAAACACCGATCTTCAGCAGAGCATAGGGGTCTGGACAGCACATACTTGTGTATCAGTGAAGATATGTAGGTAGGAGCAGCATGATGTAAATATTTGCAAGCAAGCACCAGAATTTTAAATTGAGGCATAAGTTGTAAGGGAACCAGTGTAAGGACTGACAGTGGGGGGAGGCATGGAAGGTACAGATGGAAAGGAAAAGGAGCCTTACTGCTGCATTCATTATAGACTGTAACGGGACAAGTTGGGAACACATAAGACCACTGAGAAGAGGATTGCAGTAGTCGAGGCGAGAGAGGACAGTCTCATGGACCAGCACCTCCTTATTCTAGGAGGGATACGCCAAATGATTTAGGTAAACTAGAAAAATGGTCAGAGTTGTGGAAACTGACATTTAATGTGGATAAGTGCAAGATAATGCATGTTGGACGTAAAAACCCAAGGGCAGAGTACAGAATATTTGATAGGGGGCTAACCTCAACATCTGAGGATTTAGAGGTAATTATTGCTGATGACTTAAGGTAGGCAGACAATGTAATAGGGCAGCAGTAAATTCTAGCAGAATGCTTGGTTGTATAGGTGTTGTGCCTAATCACTAAATTTGTAAAGCATCAGTACCCAAAAAGTTATAACAAACACTTAACAAGGTTTATAACAATACTGCCGAACACACTGCCCTGTTCTAGATGTGTGGGTTAAGTAATAGGCAAGTGAAATCCCACAGGGACCCAGCTGAGTATAAGAATTCACTTCACACTTTATTGTATACACTGGTATCCAAATCAATCTTAACTTAAAGAACATTTAATAACCAATATATATTTGTGCATGCATTCACCTTAAAAGATCAAACAGCTCAAGTATATCAGCTTAAAATACACCACCATAAGACAAGTTTGTTGTCAGGGAAACAGCAAAGACCTGAACCATGCGCCCGCAATATATGTAGGACCCCTGAGTGCCTGATGATGGTAGTCTCAGCGTGGAAATGGACTATCAGTGCAGGGTAACCACCAGGGCCGGACTGGGAATTAAAAGCAGCCCTGGAAAAAAAATATTTACCAGCCCCATAATGCATCGCGCCAGCATAGTGTGCAGATACAGAGTTAGAACAGATAACTTAAAATTAAAAAGTACTTCAACGTAAAAAGCCCACTCATAGGCTTGCAATGGTTAATATATTGTATAAACGATTGTGGGGTTTGAATGCATACGCTGACAATCGTGTATACATGATTGGAGACGTTAAGGCGTTAAAGTACATGCATTGTAACTAAGTTAATCAAGCTATCTGTAAATTATCAGTCCAATTTAAAGGGGCACTTTAAGCAGCTGGATTTTTGCATGCCCAATATCTGTATAATTTTTAAGGGGTTTCAAAACAAGAATATTTTTATTGTTTGTTTTAACCTTGTTGACGTGATCTAGTGCTTCCATTCCAAAATACTTCTCAAACTCCAAGGGGTGAATTCACATCTGACATAACCAGAGGCTGTTTTTTTTATGAAAACTGTCATTGACTCCATAGGTAAATCCTGGACAGACTGATTTGTTTGGGGCAAAAGGAATTTGATTTGTTCATATCAGCTGAAATTTGAGTATAGTGGCCATGAAAGTGGACATCCTTGCCCCATAACCTGCTTTTAAAAAAAGTTGAATAAAGGTGGCCTAATAAACTTCTCGCCCATTATTAGTAACATTCAACGTGAATTCATTTCAAACGTGTTGAGCAATTCAACACATCTAACTAAATCAAACTTTAAACCATCTGTGGTAAAGCCAGGAGTGTGGGTTGAAGTAAGGAAACAAGGGTGCAAACTCAGTGCTCGAGTCCTGCAGGAACGCGTGGGAATGGCATTCCTGCACTTTTTCCAAAGCAGGAACACCGTTCCCGCTAGTAGTCCTGCAGGACCTGCCCTGCTACCTGTACACGGGGGCCCAGCACACTCTGTGTTCCCTCTCTGTTTCTCACATTCGCAAGTCCCGCGGCCGCCAGAGCGTTGCCATGGTAACCACAACACGCAGGCGAGTCTTGCGAGAGTTAGACAGAGCTGGAGAGGGAACAGAAAGTGTTCTGGGTCCCCGTGTGCAGTGGCTGGCTCCCTCCACCGGACCACCAGGGAATGAGATCTCCCCCCTCCCTGACAAGGTAAGAAGCAGGGAGGGGGGAATAAAATAAAAAATATACACACATAAATTGGAAAAAAATTGCTTCCCCACCTAACACACACACACACATCATCCCACATCATCCCTCATCACACACATCACACCCATCATCCAGCACACACACACACACTCCCCCCCTTTCCCTGTGTCTCTCCCTCCCCCCTTTCCCTGTGTCTCCCCCCTTTCCCTGTGTCTCTCCCCTCTCCCTCCCTCCCCCCTTTCCTGTGTCTCCCCTCTCCCTCCCCCATCTCCCTCCCTCCTTTCCCTGTGTCTCCCCATCTCCCTCCCCCCTTTCCCCTGTGTCTCTCCCATCTCCCTCCCTCCCTCCTTTCCCTGTGTCCCTCCTTCCTTTCCCTGTGTCTCTCCCATCTCCCTCCCTCCCCTTTCCCTGTGTTCTCCCTCTCCCTCCCTCCCCTTTCCCTGTGTCTCTCCCATCTCCCTCCCCTTTCCTGTGTCTCTCCCCTGTGTCTCTCCCTCCCCCCCCCTTTCCCTGTGTCTCTCCCCTCTCCCCTCTCTCTCCCTCTCCTTTTCCTGTGTCTCTCCCTCCTTCTCTCTCCCTCCCTCCCCTGTGTCTCTCCCCTTCCTGTGTCTCTCTCCCTTCCCTCTTTCCCTGTGTCTCCTGCCCCTGCCCCCAATTTACCTTAAAGAAGGCAAGGGGGCCGGCCGCGTTCCAGACTGGAGCCGCCGGGCCGGGTGGCAGCTTCGTCGGTCCGGCGGCACTCCAGTCACTGGCTGCTGATGGAGGAGGAGCCTGTCTACCGTGCTCCCTCGCGGTTCCCACAATTCCCGGCACAGGAACCGCGAGGGAGCATGGTAGACAGGCTCCTCCTCCTTCAGCCATTAGCAGCCAGTGACTGGAGTGCCGCCGGACCGGCGGCTCCAGTCTGGAACGCGGCCGGCCCCCTTGCCTTCTTTAAGGTAAATTGGGGGCAGGGGGAGGGGAGAGACACAGGGAAAGGGGCGGCTCCAGTCTGGAACATGGCCGGCCCCCTGTCAGTGTGCCACCGGAACGGCCACCCGGTAGCCCGGTGGGCCAGTCCGGCCCTGGTAACCACACACCCCCTGGTGTTGAGCACCAGCGTTTGTGCGGCCACATACCAAGGCCCTGATGCAGCTTCTGGTATGCCCACGTCTTCAGCTGTCAGGAAAGCAGATTAAACAGCGGAACGGAAGTTGACAAAGTCGCTGTAATAGGGCAAACAAGAGCTCACAATCCATCCTGAACATTGTGAATGAGGAACAGGAAAAGTCAAACCTGTCAGGCATAATTACAAAGGGTTCTGGATGGTATGGCGATGTCATCCAGGTATGCACACGCATATTCCTGGAACCCGTCCAGTAGCCGATCTACCATCCGTTGAAAGGTAGCTAGGGCGTTTTTCATCCCGAATGGCATGACTCTTAATTGGTACATGCCAAACGGGGTGACAAACGCCGACTTGGGGATGGCATCCTCGGCTAATGGAATTTGCCAGTACCCTTTACACAAATCTATGGTAGTGAGTCTAGCGGAGAGCTGATTTCTCACAGCTAAACTCCACCAAGTACTTTAAGAGGATGCAGGAACAAGTAATAAATCCAAGATAATATCCAGCACAATCAGCAATACAATCCAATAATATCCCATCACTTTCCCCAATCACTGGACGACACACAGTATCAGGAATAGAACTGAACTTTTAATCTCACAACCTTCTTTTAAAGCATTCTCCCATGCAAGGGAGGGATTTACAGTAATTACACAATACACCAATCATACACGAGTTGCCACCCACACATCCCCTCCCCTTAGTGTGACACATAATCCCATTATGTAGGACACAGTTCCCCTTGTTTTCTGGATGTACCCCTAAACCTAGGAGTACCCCTTTAAATTTTACATCCCCACATATCCAAAAATCACCCAGATCAGATCACGAGTTATGGGGGCTTAAAGTTTTGTGGAGGTCCCTTAAGGCCCACTGAAGCATGGCTTTCCAGCCCAAACCAGTTCCAAGTAGTCTGGCAGTGTGCCTGGGACAACGCTCTGCTGGAGAACAATGGGACAGGAAACGGGGAGGGGTACACCTTCCTATACACAATCTATACACAGTCTAATAGAAGTCCATACACTGTTACTTAGAGTTTTGTGTACGCTAGGCACAGGACAATCTCTGCAGGGCCAACAATCAATAAAAGGGAATGGGACAGCCAAAAAGGAGTTCCGCTACAGTGAGATACAGGCCTCGTGCCATCTTGTCCAGCAGCTCGTCTATACGGGGCATCGGGTAGGCATCAGATATGGTTTTGTCATTTAGCCTCCGGTAGTCTACACAAAAGCGTGTCGTGCCATCCTTCTTGGGTACCAGCACTACCGGCAATGCCTCAGAATGTTCAATAACCCCTAGCCTTAACATCTCCTCAATCTCTTTCCTCATATGTCCCTGAGCAGGGGCCAATCATATAGGTGGTGTTACATCTCTGTTCCACCACCTGGTATGGGCCTTGCCAGATGGCCTGCAGCTTGTCCGTGCGGACAGGTTTTAAAATCAAAACCTTCTGTCCCACTTGAAAGCTGCGGTCCCTGGCTCCCCCAACATACCAGCGGCACTGGCGTTGTTGGGCCACCTGGAGGTTGGTTCGTACGGTCTGGGTTAATGCTTCCAAGCAGTCCCTGAACTCCAGCACGTATGGTACAATGGGTGTCCCATCTGTACTACTCTCCCCCTCCCAGTGCTCTCTAATTAAGTCTATCGGCCCTCGCACCCTTCTCCCAAACAGCAATTCAAATGGAAAAAAGCTATTGGGGTACCGCTCTATATGCAAATAGCAGATGGGGTAGGAATCGCTCCCAGTCTTTATGAGCCTCTCCAAAGGCATCTGCTTCAGGGTACCGTTAAATCTTTTGCACAACCCATTGGACTGGAGGTGGTACGTGGAATTCACTTTAGGCTTAATGCCACAGATCTTCCACAGTAGTTGGGTGACTTACTTCGGCGGTGATCTCCTGTGGAAACCCCACCAGGGAGAATATTTTCATTAAGGCCTCGGCCACAGTTTCCGCGTGAATATTGGAGAGAGCTACTGCCTCGGATACCGGGTGGTGTAGTCTACTACGGTTAAAATATATATCTTGGCAGAGGGACTGGGCTTGGGCAAGGGGCCTACTATATCTATAGCCACTCTACTAAAGGGTTCTTCAATGATGGGCAGTGGGCATAATTTGGCCTTGTGGCGGTCACCCCTCTTGCCTACTTGCTGGCAGATGTCACATGACTGGCAGTACTGCCGCACATCCTTAGATATCCCTGGCCAGAAAAAGGCGTGGGTCAAACGGTATCGGGTGCATGTCATCCCCAGATGCCCAGACAAGGGGATGTCGTGAGCGATCCGGAGAAGTTCTTGTCTATACTTTTGGAGAACCACTAGCTGTCTGGTAGTCACCGTGACCGACCCCCCCACTACCCTTTCTGCAATACAGTATAATAACCCCTTTTCCCAGGTATACTGCTCAACCTCTAATCCGGCCTGGTCTGTGCTCACCCTATCCCGGTACACTTGTAACGTGGGGCCTATCTGTTACAAAGACCCGTTATATTGTTATACGCCGCATCTGCTTATTGAAACCCTATTTACAGGCATCCAGGCCATGCGAACGGATTACACGAACTGTTATAAAGCCTCATTCATCGGCATGAACAATAGACCACCCAGCCCTTGGCGTGTGCCGCCACTTAACCTCGTCACCCCGCGAAGTACCGAATGGTCGACCACCCCGCGAGCGGATTGTGCTGCTCATTAACCACACCAGGCGTTGTGGTCTGCAGTTAACCACAAGTTAATTAACGGTCCCAAGGGACCCCCCATTCGCATACAATTCCCCGAAGGGAAACTACCGAAAGACTCACGAATGGGGGACCACCTTCGTTCGGACGTGTGGCATCAATTATAATGTTCATCTTGAGAACACCTAGGCAGTGAACTTTATAAAGCGCCAATAAGTTCCGTGGCGCTGTACAATGGGTGGACTAACAGACAAGTATTTGTAACCAGTTGAGCTGGACACACAAGAACAGAAGGATTGAGGGCCCTGCTGAATGAGCTTACATGCTAGAGGGAGTGGGGTAATGTGACACAAAAGATAAGGATAGGTTAGAAAAGTAGGTTGCTAGGATAGTGTTCATTGAGGGCTAATCATTAGTTTTGATGACAGTTCCAAGAGAGGAATCAGGTTGCTGGGTGGGAAAACTATTCACAGTTTAATTTATAGACTTTCCTAAAGAAGTAAGTTTTCAAAGATTTTTTGAAGGAGTGGAGATTGGGTGAAAATCTAACAGAGAGGGAAAGGGCGTTCCATATAAACGGTGCAGCCCTAGAGAAGTCTTTAGGGTGAACACATACGAGGTTAGACGTAGGTCTCCAGCAGAGCATAGGGGCCCAGATGGGACATATTTGTAGAATAGTGAGGATAAGTAGGTCAGAGCAGCATTGTTTAGAGATTTATAGGCAAGGATCTTGAATTGAGTCCTATATCTTACAGGAAGCCAATGTATACACTGTAACTGGGCAAGTTGGGAACATGTAAGACCACTGAGAAGTGGATAACAGTAGTCAAGGCAAGAGAGGACAGTGGCATGGACAAGCATCTTTGCCGTATCAGGCATTAAATAGGGTCGGATGCGGGCAATATTTATGAGATGGAAGCGGTTGAATTTGGTGAATGATTGGACATGAGGGGTTAATGCATCTTGGACGTTAAAACCCAAGGGCAGAGTACAGAATATTTGAGTCCTAACCTCAACATCTGAGGAAAGGGATTTAGGGGTAATTATTTCAGATGACTTAAGGTAGGCAGACTATGTAATAGGGCAGCAGTAAATTCTAGCAGAATGCTTGGTTGTATACAGTTGCAAGAAAAAGTATGTGAACCCTTTGGAATGATATGGATTTCTGCACAAATAAAATGTGAGCTGATCATCATCTAAGTCACAATCACAGTCTGCTTAAACTAATAACTCACAAAGAATGAAATGTTGCCATGTTTTTATTAAACACACCATGTAAACATTCACAGTGCAGGTGGAAAAGGTATGTGAACCTTGTAACGGACCGTTTTGCACACAAGGGGTAAAAACCGTTTAGGCGATCGGCCCCCTTTCCAGAGATACAGGCACAGCTACTGCAGAACACCAAACTCCCAAACTGGATACAAAATAGCACTCCAACTCCCAAACTGGAACCTCCCAAATAGCTGCTAGCAGACGAACAGGAAAAGCAGACAATCAGCTTACACTCCTGGCAATCAGTCTCTAACAGCATATAGTGAATCCCACCAAGAACGAGACAAGGCTCTGTGTTGAGGGTCAAGCAGTGGTCTGAGGTGCTGGCACACCCAGCCTGGTTTTTATTACAGTGTTTTCAAATACAGGACCGCCCACAGGGAGGTATAAAACAACCAATCACATCACAGTTACATCCCACATATTCCCTCCCCTTATCCTGAGAGGAAACTCAATTATACATACAGTTAAAACATACTTTCTACCCAACTTTCATAACTCTAAAACCATACATCACATTCACATAAAATTACATATTCACAATCAATCCATTCAGGGGAACAACATATTAAAAAATGGCCTGAATCAGACCAGGGGTTCAAAAGTTAGTAAAAAGTCCTTTGTGACTAAATGAAGCATGGCTTTCTGGCCCAAACCAGTTTCAGAGTCTTCTATCCTGGAGATAAGTAATTCAATTATCTCCCAGGATAGACACAAGACTCCATTAAGCACATGGTTGCAAAAGACACAAAACACTTTAAAATACATAAAGTCACATTTATACATAAAACACAGACATTTCACATATCCCCAGATAGCTCAGGTCTGAGCGCACATTATTAAGTGAATGGCGCTCAGACCACACGAATACAGTTTAATCGCCATGGAGCCAAAGTCTTTACAGTCAGTTTCATACGAATGGGCTCCATGGGATTCCTATCTGGGGTATAACACATTCAAACAAATCTACTGAACCCCAGGCAGAAAAGCACGAATACAGCTTTTCTGCAGGCAAAAATAAAGTCTTTTAAAAGGGGGCCATAGTCCAAAGGCAGCAGGCAAGCAACCAGGCTTCTCCAATGCAATGTGGCGAGATTGGTCTCGTCACAAACCTCTAGACTAATGATATCTCCAAGAGCTAATTGGAGTGAGATGTCAGCCAACTGGAGTCCAATCAATGAGATGAGATTGGAGATGTTGGTTACAGCTGCCGTGCCCTATAAAAAACACACCAGTTCTGGGTTTGCTTTTCACAAGAAGCATTGCCTGATGTGAATGATGCCTCGCACAAAAGACCTCTCAGAAGACCTACTATTAAGAATTGTTGACTTGCATAAAGCTGGAAAGGGTTATAAAAGTATCTCCAAAAGCCTTGCTGTTCATCAGTCCATGGTAAGACAAATTGTCTATAAATGGAGAAAGTTCAGCACTGCTGCTACTCTCCCTAGGAGTGGCCGTCCTGTAAAGATGACTGCAAGAGCATAGTGCAGACTGCTCAGTGAGGTGAAGAAGAATCCTAGAGTGTCAGCTAAAGACTTACAAAAGTCACTGGCAAATGCTAACATCCCTGTTAGCGAATCTACAATACGTAAAACACTAAAGAAGAATGGATTTCATGGGAGGATACCACAGAGGAAGCCACTGCTGTCCAAACAAAACATTGCTGCACGTTTACAGTTTGCACAAGAGCACCTGGATGTTCCACAGCAGTACTGGCAAAATATTCTGTGGACAGATGAAACCAAAGTTGAGTTGTTTGGAAGAAACACACAACACTATGTGTGACGAAAAGGCACAGCACACCAACATCAAAACCTCATCCCAACTGTGAAGTATGGTGGTGGGGGCATCATGGTTTGGGGCTGCTTTGCTGCATCAGGGCCTGGATGGATTGCTATCATCGAAGGAAAAAATAATTCCAAGTTTATCAAGACATTTTGCAGGAGAACTTAAGGCCATCTGTCTACTAGCTGAAGCTCAACAGAAGATGGGTGTTGCAACAGGACAATGACCCAAAGCATACAAGTAAATCAACAACAGAATGGCTTAAACAGAAGAAAATACACCTTCTAAGTGGCCCAGTCAGAGTCCTGACCTCAACCCGACTGAGATGCTGTGGCATGACCTCAAGAAAGCGATTCACACCAGACATCCCAAGAATATTGCTGAACTGAAACAGTTCTGTAAAGAGGAATGGTCAAGAATTACTCCTGACCGTTGTGCACGTCTGATCTGCAACTACAGGAAACGTTTGGTTGAAGTTATTGCTGCCAAAAGAGGTTCAACCAGTTATTAAATCCAAGGGTTCACATACTTTTTCCACCTGCACTGTGAATGTTTACATGGTGTGTTCAATAAAAACATGGCAACATTTCATTCTTTGTGTGTTATTAGTTTAAGCAGACTGTGATTGTCTATTGTTGTGACTTAGATGATGATCAGATCACATTTTATGACCAATTTGTGCAGAAATCCATATCATTCCAAAGGGTTCACATACTTTTTCTTGCAACTATAGTAGTTGTACCTAATCACCTAGGCAGCGAGCCTTAGAGGTAGAGCGGATGGTAACGCCATTAACTTGGAGTGACACAGACAAAGGAGTAGCAACACTTGAGTGAGGAAAGACCAGAAGTTCTGTTTTAGACAGGTTCAGTTTCAGGAAATGAGCAGCCATCCAGTTGTAAATAGCAGAGAGACGTAAGTTAATAAATAGAACATTTCTCTCTATTAGACAGACAAGATTAACTAATTCGAACACTCTCCACTTTAGTGAATATTCTCTATGTTATGTAGGTTCCTCCTTAGTTACTATTCTATTTTTAGGTAAGTAGCTTACCCTTTAGTGGCTATTCTCTACGTGGTAGGTAGGTTCCCCTTAAGTGATTATTCTCTGCCTTTAGTGACTGTTCTCTGTCTGGTAGGTAGTTGTAGGGGACCGCCTGGCACCTCAACTGTGTAACTCTGCCAATCGCGCTTCCTTGTGTGGCAGAAATGCCTCTGCCAGGTGTTCTTGGAGGGGCCTGCTTGCCAGCTGTAGCGGTCACCCCGGTGAGTAGAGGGGTTTCCAGAGCCAGAGATATCCTTCTCCCTAGTGTGAGTTGTGTTACAGCATTCCAAGTAGTCATCCAAGTAGAGAGCTACAAACAAAAGACAAGACTCTGTGTTGAGGGGAAGTAAGACTGATTTTTATGGAGCTACAGCTGGCCTTTTATGCAGGTCCACATGCAAATGGTTTCTGGTGACACATTCAAGGGGCATTCCCCACTGCACCTGAGAGGGGACAGCAACATAAGCACACATATAATTATATTACCCCTTAGGTCCAGGACATGCATAATAAAAATACCCCAAAACACATATTTAACAATGAGGTACCCCTTCAAGTCCTATATCCCTAGATAACCTGGATCTGAGCGCCCAACATATTTCAAAATCACTCAGATCCCACGAATGTAGCCGAAATACGACAGGGGTATAGTTTAGACCGACCACACACGAATAACCACCCAGGCGACTGCTTAGAACGTCAAGGTATTTGTGGTTTTGGAGGTGTTAGCAGGAGTCAATAAGGTTAACAAGCGTCACACTCCGCATTTGGGTGGTGGGTTCTTTGGTAGTTCTTTCGTTAGTTGAACGGTCAATGTTGAGGGGCTAGACGTATTTGGCTGAACAGATAGGCGAAGGAAAAGTAAACGTAAAAATTCAGGGACTGAGGGTCTGTCACAGTGCTCCCTCCTTGTGGAACACTCTGCCAGACCCGGTTTGACATTTTTCAGGTCAACTTGGGGATGTCTGGACTTCTGTTATAGACTGAGTTCCGTCTGCTGGGACAACCCGTCGGCGTTGCCATTTTGCTTACTGGGCCGGTACTGGTTGGTAAAATTATAAGGTTGAAGTGCCAGGCTCCACCGCAATAGTCGGCCAGTTATTAGAGAAAATTCCCACCCATATAAATAAGGGGTAAGTTATTTCAAGGCCCACTCCAAAGCCAAACACTCTTTTTCCACTGCCGCATAACTCATTTCCCGGGATAACAGTTTTCGGCTGATGTACATGATGTAACTTGGCTTAAAACTGCCCCCAGTCAGAACATGGAAGCATCTGTGTGGACAATAAAACATTTATTAGGGACTGGGGCAGCCAAGACAGGGGCATGAATTAGGGCATTCTTTAAAGCTTGAAAGGCAGTTTCACAGGCGGGATACCACAGGACCTGCCTAGATAGGTTCTCTTTGGTAAGTGTAACGGCCACCCAGGGTATCAGAGGGGTGTATGCCATTGGAGATGTCCTTTTCCCTTGAGAGACTCTATGCTGCAGTATTCTCCAGATGTCACATCAGCCAAACCAGTAGTGGAGGAGTAGTAGAGCTCTTACAAGAGCTAGTGATTAGCTGTAAAGCAGGTTCCCTACAAACACGAGACAAGGCTACATATGGACGGTTAAGCAGATCTGAAGCTTTAAT
>OW240912.1:426649322-426683870 GCA_933207985.1 Pelobates cultripes
GGCAGAAGACATGAGGAACACTGAAACAAAAGGAATGATGGAAAACAAACGGGTGTGGCAACATAAAACAAACATTTAAAGGAAACCTGGAGACTGGGAATCCCAGGGATGGATTACAGGAATGAACCCAGAAATCCCAGAAATAAAGAAAACCAGACATAGAATAGAAAACCAAAAAACCAAGAAAAACTAAACAAGAAATGTAAAAAGAGTACTGGATACCAGAAGCCAAGGCCAGACATCACAGAACAGAGCAGGATCTGACAGGGTGTCATTGCTACAGTTCTGGTCAGGGTGTCAGTGGATCTTACCTGGGTCTCCCTGACTGGTGAGTGTGATGGAGCTCCTGGCTGGGTACCTCCGCTGACGGATGCACCTAGTGCTTCTTAAGTACCATCAGCACCGCACCAGACACCATAAGCGCTGCAGACTCCACGAACCTCCGTAGCTTGGTTGGGGTCTCTCTGTCTCCTTCCCACCCTGGTCCAACCTCTGGATCCAGGAATGTGTGGGAAGGACCTCTCCTCCAGGAGAGTATAGCTGTATAGCTGAAGAGAGCTCTTACAACAGCTAGCAGTGATATAGCACTTATAGATGTTCACTACAACACAAGACAAGGCTGCAAGTTGAGGGTAAGAAGGTCTGGTTTATTGAGCACAAAGGCATTTATTTTATACACATTTTCAGGCCAGAGGCACACCCCCTGGATCTGATGGAACACAGAGACAAAGGGGACACAAACCAATAGGAACAATAATTATCACAGTAACCACATACAGTCAGCAAGCCCTCTCCGCTGCCTGTGATATAATTAAGCTAGCTAATGGAATAACGTAATTATCCACAGGCAGAAAATATCCATTTTTACCCAAAGTTCAGAAACATCCCAAAACTCAAACATATCCCCACAAATTATACATCCCTGGATAGCTCTGATCTGGGAAAAACAGATGAAAAACATATCCAAAAATCACCCAAATCAGAGCAGGGGTTCAAAAGTTTTATGGAAGTCTCTTTTGACCGACCGCAAGCATGGCTTTCATGCCCAAAATAGTTCCACAGATTTAGGCTGTGCGGCCAGTATATTTTCAATACTAATGTGACAAACTCCCTTTTTTAAGGGAGTTTTCCAAGAGGTTTTGGAGGGGCCTGCTTGCCAGCCTCCTGACCTGGGACTATTGGCCCTGTGACCCCATGTTCTAAAAAATCTGTTTCTGCCGCTTGGACTTTTAACTGGAACAGATTCTAACATGTGGCGGCGGCCATCTTAAATTGTCCAGCTGTGTTTTGCCGTTGAGTTATGGAACTGTTTTGGACATAGGACCATGTGCACGGTGGGGCAAAAATAAGTCTTCCATGAAATTCCTGAACCGATCTGGGTAATTTTTTTATATGCTGTTCACCCAGATTGGGGCTATAAGGGGACTTTTGTGGGGATATGTTGTGTTTTCAGGTACTTTTTGGGGTTTGTAAAAATGTATGTTTTTTCTGCTTAGAGTTAATTGAGTTAGTCCATTGTCTTTGTTAATTATATCACATGCAGAGGGGAGGTATTGTGTACGGGGAGTGACTGAATGTAAAACTATGTTTTTATTGGCTTGTTGTTCCTTTGTCCCTGTGCCCCACAAGGTCCACCTGGGATGGTAACCTTGTGGGGAAAACTGTATAAAAGACCAAGCTGTTCAATAAACCCTCAGATCTGCTGATTTCTAGTTTTACCCTCAACATAGAGACTCGTCTCATGTGTGGGGGAAAAGGCTGCATCTACACTGGGGGATTGCTATACTCTGTATACGCCTCTGGGCTATAATCACTAAGCTCTTTTAAGAGCTTGTTCCTCTCTTGTTCCTCTCCTGTTCCTCTCTTGGAGGATAGGAGCACCCACTGGAACCTGGAGCCTGGTCGTAGGTCCAGGGTGGGTAGAGGACGGTGAGGTCCCAGCCAAGCTGTAACACTGGACGTAGGCACTGCGGTGCTGATGGTGTCTGGTGGAGTGCTTGGAGTCCCCCGGGAGCACTAGGAGCATCCGTCGGCGGAGGTACCCAACCGGGACCACACTTATTAATGCAGAATTGAGAGGCAATGACTCTTTACATTTTGCATTGGGTTTTAATCATCTCCTTAACTTGCTGCCAATTATTTGTTTGTTTTTTCCAATGGCCCATCCCGAGGACCAAGACTCAGGTGTTATCATTTCTAGGGATGGCAGGGTACTATAGAAAGTTTGTGCCAAATTATTATAACGCCCTGGCCAAGCCCCTTACTGACCTTACCCATAAGAATCTTCCCCGCCAAGTAACCTGGACCCCGGAGTCTGAGCAGGCATTCCAACACTTGAAAAATGCCCTTGTAAATGCGCCTGTCTTGGCCACTCCCAATCCAACTAAACGTTTTCTTGTTCACACAGACACTTCTATGTTTGGATTGGGGGCAGTACTGAGCCAAGTCGGGCCCGATGGCGGAGAACATCCCGTGGCTTACATCAATCGCAAGTTGTTACCCAGAGAAGTAAGCTACGCCGCCATCGAAAAGGAATGCCTGGTTATGGTGTGGGCCCTGAAGAAGTTGCAGCCGTATTTGTATGGACAGCCATTTTCCTTGCTCATGAATCACAACCTGTTGGTATGGCTAAACCGGGTGGCTGGGGACAATGCCAGGCTGCTGCGCTGGAATTTGGCGCTGCAGCCATTTGACTTCAACATCCAGTACTGCCCGGGGAAACAGAACGGAAATGCCGACGGGTTGTCTAGACAATCAGACTTGGAAAAATGATCCGTGAGCAACCCCGGACATCATCAAAAGCCAATCAGACTGTGTATGCCGGCTTGTGGGCAAAGGGGAGCAGTGTAACGGATTGCATTAAGGCTGTCCTTGTAACGGATCACCTGGGTACCTCCGTTAAAGGATGCTCCTAGCACTTCCTGAGGACTCCAAGCACTGCAGCAGACACCAAAACCACCGAACCATAGGAGCATATGAATGCTCTCAAGCATATGAATGTTGTATACAGCCGAATAGGAAAACCATGCGAATAGGTTTACACTCCTAGCAGTCAAACTGGAACAGCATACAATAAATCCTCCCCCAATAATGAGACGACACTTCACTTTGAGGGTTAAGCAGGAACTCCCTGGACTGGCACATACAGCCTCTTTTATTCCCAATCCACAAACTTAGTACTGCCTGTTACGGTTGCCTCCAGGCTGGCTGGAAGTTGGACCGTAGAAAAGGATGCTCCTAGCGCTCACCAAAGGACCATCAGCACCGTAGACTCTCTGCTCTGGAGATAATTGAGAAGTAATTCAATTATTTCCAAAGACAGAGGCAAAACTCCATTAACCACATGGCAGAAAACAAACAGTAAAAGACATAAAATGACCTACAGTTACATTCAGTACATAAAACATATACGTTCTACATATCCCCAGATAGCTCAGGTCTGAGCGCACATTATTAAGTGAATGGCGCTCAGACCACACAAATACAGTTTAATCGCCATGGAGCCAAAGTCTTTACACAGTCAGTTTCATGTGAATGGGCTCCATGGGATTCCTATCTGGGGTACAACACACTCAAACAAAACTACCGAACACCGGGCCGTTCGTGCACTTTCACTAAACAAGAAGGGAGGTCGGCGGCTTCAGCGGTGTTCGCGCAAAACTGTGTCCGATTTCAGTTCCATGAATTAAGCGTCGAACACCGCTGTGCATTTGCATGTTTAAAATGGCCGTGACCTCGTGTTCGTGATACGAATGGCGGCCACCCAGCATTCGCGAATTAAGCTGCAGTTAACCGCAGCTTCAGTGAGGTTAATTGCCGGCACACTCCAGCTCCCAGGTGGTCTATTCATTTGTGCGGTTGTTCGGTAGATTGAATCTACTGAACACCCGGCAGAAAAGCACGAATAAGTATTTTCTGCAGGAAAAAGATGTCTTTTAACATGGGGCCATAGTCCAAAGGCAGCAGGCAAGCAACCAGGCTTCTCCAGTGTACAGTGGCGAGGTTGGTCTCGCCACAGTCCTCAAATTTTTTTTTTTATATGCTTTTGTGTATTGCTTGTTTTATGTATTCACCTTGTATGCAGCATTCGCCTGAACAATCAGACCACCCCAGGGATAAGTGTGCCTCTCATTACTGTTCGCAACAATGTTGCAAACCCCTAATTGGCAATCGGACACTCGACTAAGCAAACACCGCTGAGACCTCCAGACCCCTTATTGGCAATCGGGACTTTGTTCTTTGGGTGGCCGCCATTCGGGATACAAAACATGTGGCGGCGGGCATCTTAACTCCCGAACAGCGGTGTTTGGTCGTCGAGTGTCTGGAACCCAAATCGGAGACTTGACTAGGTAAACACCGCTGAGACCTCCAGACTTCCTTACTTTTGTGCAGAAACAGCCGCCGTTCGGTAGAAAGACTCATCCTAACAAGGGGATTCACATGAAGGCAAGCAACAGCCATTTCATTCAGTATTTTCATCCGTTTATATCCACGAACCGAAACCGACCACAAGGCCAAACCTTATGGAACTATGTTCGGATATTGTTACCTGTGTGGTCGGTCAAAACTTTACTGTGCTATAACTCCCGAACCCCTGGTTCGATCTGGGTGATTTTTGAGTATGTTACTCACCCAGATCAGGGTTATAAGGGGACACTTAGGGGACATTTAGGGTGTACCCTATGTATTTGGGGTACATCCAGGAATTGGGGAAATAATGTACATGGATTAAGTGGAATATGTGTCATGCTGAGGGGAGGAGATGTGTGGGAGGTAACATGTATTTTATTGGTTACTGTAATAATTACTGTGGGTGACTCCCTTGCATGGGAGAATTGCTTAAAAGCAGGCATGTGAAATTAAACCTCAGTTCATTTTTCTCCTGATGCTGTGTGTCGTCCAGTCATTGGGAAACGAGTGGGATACTTTTGGATTGCTTTACTAATCGTGGATATTATTCTGTTGGGTTTTATTACTTATTCCTGAGCCTTATTTGGATTACCAGTGGACATAGTCTGTGAAAGACCAGCACCCCGCTACGGGTTGTATCAGCATTGGGATCATTCTTAGTAAATAGACCATTTTAGGAAAAATATAGGCCACTATGGAATTAACTCTGCCCCACCAAGATATTTCTAATGCACTCCATTGTTTTAAAAGTTGCATAATTTCTCTTATTAATGGGATTAAATTGGCATTCATTATGTTCAAGGGATCTATAAGGTCACAATATTTATTCCAAGATAATTAAATTCCTCCCCCTCCCCCCATTTAAAAGCATACTGTTTCTTTAGAAAAAAATAGTCCATTTCCTTTATATACATAGGTAATATTACTGTTTTTTTGTACATTAAGTTTATAATTTGTAAGGCGACTATATTTATCTATTATGTGCATTACTTCTGGAACTGAAGAAATAGGGTGTGCTAATGTTAATAAGATATCATCCGCATATTGGTTGAGCTTAAGTTCTTTACCATTTTTTTGGAAACCTTTTTATGATTGGAATTAAACAAATTTCATATGCTAAAGGTTCAGCCGCTAAGATATACAGGAGTGGGGAAAGTGGACAACCTTGACAAGTTCCATTTGACATATCAAACCACTCAGACCTGATTCCTCCTCCCACTATCCTACTCGAAGGGAAGGAATAGAGTGCCAGTATTGCCAAGATAATCTGTCCCGAAAACCCAAAGACCTCTAAAGTTTTCCTCATAAAATCACAACTCACCCAGTCAAAGTCTTTCTCTCAATCAAGCGCCAAAGTAAGAAAGGGAGTTTTTGTGGCATGTACTTTCGCATATATATTCATAATTTTTCTTATGTGATTCGAGGGCGGTCTTCCTTGAAAAATCCCACTTGATCTTCTGAGATGAAAGATAGGATAATACTTTTTATTCTCTTAGATGTAATTGAAGCATCGATTTTACAGTCGGTATTAAACAATGCAATTGGCCTATAATCGTTTTTTTTCTTCTGCATTTTTATTTTGTTTAAGTATAGGGACAATATTGGCCACCAACATCTATTTTAACATCTTCCCAGTAGACAGAGCTAAACTAAAACATTCCACCAATCTCTGGACTATTTTATCTTTATAGATTTTATAAAAAGAAACCACAAAGCCATCTGGTCCCAGGGCCTTGTTTTTTTTTTTTTTTTTTTTTATTGCGTTGATAGCTTCTTCAATTTCTTGGGGCATGAAGTCTTTATTTTATTGCTCTAACTGGTCATTATTTAAATGAGGGAGATCCTTATCAGAAAAATTATAATTTATATCTTCTTTAGATGCTGTAACAGGCAGATGATATAAAGTGTAGTAATATTCTTTAAAGATGTTACCAATTTTTCCCGGTTCTGATATTATTTCTTGGCCTTGTCTTATTTTATTTATTAATTTATTTTTTTTTGTTGTATTTTAACTTTGTTAGTAAGTAGTTTATCTGCTTTGTTCCCTCTATAGTAATAATTGATTTTCATATATGGCATATTTCTATTTGCTTTCAATATTAAGAGCTTGTTGATTTTATTTTCAAGAATATTTATTTGATTAGCTGCTGCTCTCGTGGGCAATGCTTTATTTCATCTATGATATTCATCCAGTTCAATATATAAATCTGATAATGATTTTTCTCTAGTTATTTTTCCATTCTAAACTAAACTAATTATATGGCCTCTTATGACACTTTTAAAAGTGCACCACTTCATCATAGGTGATACTACATTGTCCCCATTTTCTAAGCAGTATAAATCAATTGCTTTTGCAATACTCTCTCTATTCGCTTTGGATAATAATTTATCGTCTAATTTCCAGTCAGATCGCTGTCTTGTAAAGTCAATTTAAAACTGTATTTTCACCATATTTTGATCTGACCATGTGGTTGAAATAATATTAGAAGATTTTACTCTTTCCAGCAACTGCCGATCAGTCAGAATTAAATCAATTCTTCATTATGCACAGTGTGTTTTACTAAAGCAGGTAAAATCTGCTTCATTTGGATGAAAAATCCTCCAACAGTCAAAATGTCCTAGCCTGATTGTAAACATTCTTAGATGTTTTTTTTTTTTTTACCTTTCTCTGACCTTCTATCTAATTTAGGATTGTTAAGACACTCACAGCTTAAATGGGTAAAACCGCCGTTTAGTTAACCTTCCCCCTTTGAGAGACACAGGCTCTATTGCAGTCGACCGCCAAACTCCCGAATGCAGTGTAAGGGAATGCGATAAACCCATGAAACAAAGAATCAGCCGAACTCCTTTGACAAGCCTTCCCCTGCCCTGCAGAGCTCAGTCTGCGCGGAGCCCTCGCCGGGTGAAGATGGATTATTTTTTTTGCGCTCATTTTTTTTTTTTTTTTTTAAATTGCATCCGTTATTATGGTTTTTTATTTGGCCTTTTTTGGGGCTGAAAAAAGAAGATTTAGAAGAAAGTAAACATCAAATGGTAAGGTTTTTTTTTTTTTTTTACTGGTACTTAGTTAACGGTCCCCCCCTCATTATTTTTAGGGTGAGGGGGGTAGGTAGGCGGTTAATTTAATTTTTTTGTGGGGGAAGGGGTGACTAGGGGTTTGGGGACCCCTAGTCACCTGGGGGGGGACATTTATTTAGAGCCCCCACCCGCCGCTCAGGTGTGGGAGCCGGGGGGGGAGGACCTTAGGTCCCCCCCTTTTTAGTATTAAGGGCCCCCACCCGCCTCTCAGGGGTGGGGGCCGAGGGGGGAGGACATTAGGTCCCCCCCTTTTTAGTATTTAGGGCCCCCACCCGCTGCTCAGGGGTGGGGGCCACGGGGGGAGGACCTTAGGTCCCCCCCTTTTTAGTATTTAGGGCCCCCACCCGCCGCTCAGGGGTGGGGACCGGGGGGGGGGACATTAGGTCCCCCCCCTTTTTTGTATTTAGGGCCCCCACCCGCCGCTCAGGGGTGGGGGCCAGGGGGGAGGACCTTAGGTCCCCCCCCTTCTTAGTATTTAGGGCCTCCACCCACCACTCAGGGGTGGGGGCTGGGGGGGGACAGAAGTTCCCCCCTATTGTTTTTTTTAGGGCCCCCACCCACCGCTCAGGGGTGGGGGCCGGAGGGAGAACAGTAGGTGTCCCCCCCCCATATCATTGAGTAAACTTTGACAACCCCCACCCCCGAGCGGCGGGTGGGGGGGTTGTCAAAGTTTACTCAATGATATGGAATAGGGGGCGGACCGAACATCGCATATGCGATGTTCGCCAGGAACTATTCGCCGGCGAACTGTTCGGGACATCTCTACATACAATATGAACTTTTTCTTATTTAAAAAACCCCCACAAGTGTGTCTGCGCTATAGAGTGTGGTACAGACAAATAAGCGGCACTAAAAACAGTGATACACCAAGATGTATACAAAATAGATAGTTACCAAAAAAGCACGCTACGAAGTCTGTAAGAAAATATATAGAGAGACACAAATAATAGTGCAGACTATCTGAATTAGCACCAAAAATACAGCTGGGGATATAAGGGAGAGAACTTACATGTACCAGAGCCCTATCACCCCTGGCTCTCGGTATTCAAAGCTCCTCTGGAGAGGGAATGTTCCCACACTAGAGATGACTTCAGTCAGTCTGTCCACAAAAAGCTTGATGTAGCTGTGCAAGATAGAGGATAGAGAGAGGCAGGACCTCCAATTGAATAATATCAAATGTGTTTATTATGTAAAAAAAGGTTAAAATCCTTACTTGGTAAGTGGTGGGTTTGGCTTACAAAGCTACCCACATAAAAGCATATACACAGGCAAAGAGACAAGGGCACTTCCTGGTTCCGCCTGTCCCGATCACGTGATCAACTTCCAGGTCCGCCCCTCTGATGACGAATGTGTGACGCGTTTCACCCGCCTCCACAGGCTTCCTCTGACATAGTCATCATGATCCAGCCCTCTCTTTTATGTGCCCATCTCCTCCCCTTCTGTTACTCCATTGGTCGGGGGGGGGAGGGGTGGTCTATTCGGCAAAGCGGTTCTAGCTTCTTATTGAGTAATGCAGATTTGCATATAGAGTCTCACAGACACTGAATTACTGAAATCAGTTACGAGCTGGTATCTATCCATTTCTTGCACATAAAATCAAGCTAACACACAGAAATCAATCAATTCAAAAAAACAAGTTTCTGCTTTAATTTACAATATTGAATGTATCTAAAAAATTGGAAGAATATCCTTATAAACAATTAATTAGAAGTTAAGTGACTCTGCATCCATTTAAAAACATATCGACAGGTTAGTCCTTAAAGGGATATTGCCCAATATTGTATAATATTCACAAAGGACTGTATACCGTGCGTGCCAAATCAATCTAAGAGGCTTATATTCCAGAACCAGAGAAAGTATAAAACATGTAGAGTACAAAATAAAAAATATAAAAATTTATGTAGCAATATCAATGCTATATTTCTAAACAATTGAAAAAAAAAATATAAATATATATAATATTCTTCAAAGATATTCTGCCAATGGAAAAATAAACAAAATTAATTAAATTAAGATAGAACTAGTCCCTATATAATACATTTATAAACAGAAACATGTCATAAATACAGAATTATATTGCACAGAAACATGCCAGATAAAGACATAACTAGTATATCAGTTAAATCAATCCTCGAATGTATATAGGAGTTTTTACAATATATACAGATTTTACACACAGTATTGAGAATCTGACCTCTGAATATTACACAGGAACATACCAGATAAAGACATAACTAGTAGATCAACTGAATCGATCCTCAAGTATATAAAGAGTTATTGCGCTATAAATAGATGTTATTAAAGGACACGGAGGCTCTTATTAGGTTCATCTCTTTCTTTTATTCCTCAGCAGCAAAGAAAGCTAAGGTGTTTAGAATATAGAAAAAATGAACAAATCCCCTCACAGGGTTAAACCATTACATCACTATCTCCTAGCCAATGGGAACAGTCCACATATCATATAGTCCCATGTGACCCCCATCTCTTCCTCTTTCTTTGCTCCTGCCTCAGCTAAGTACCACCATTTTGTTATCACTCTGACATGACTTACTGTCTGTATTTATTTCTGCATGTTTTGTTTAAATTCTGCTTGTTAGATATGATGCTTCATTTCTTTATTACTGTTTAGTGCTTTATTGTTTTTACTGTGCTAACCCCTTCAGGGGAACCACCTTGGGGGAGTGGCTGCTGTCTGCCACCCTCCCCCCCGCCCCCGAGTTTCTCCTGCCCGCCAGGGCGGTTAACCCGTTCTTCCACCTCACATTCCGGGTAGTTTATTACCCAAAGTCACGCGGATCGCGGCAGCTTGCTGCCCAGATGTGGGACACCCTCTCGGGAATCGTAAGTTCACTCTGGGAGCGGTCCGCGGTCGGTTGCCGCTCGCATATGTGCAGTCGTGGCTGCACATCGCGGTGGCAATATTGTGTGTGGCAAAACTTTGCTGAGCTTTTTTTCCCGGCTCACACGGCCCACTGAAGCGCGATTGGGCCAGACAACAGTCTTTTGTTCTGTGCCTTGCCTGCAATATTCTGCCTATCACTGCTGTGGGTGATTGATGACTGTTAATTTTGACAGCCTAATAACTGTCCACTGTTATTTCTCATTGTACTATACAGCCTGCTTAGTTATCTCCTGCTAATACCATGCAGACCCCTAAAGATCACCCTAGCACTGCCCCCACTTTGGTGGTGAGTGTCTATAGGCATCCAAAAACCATAGAGCCTGGACCCCAATCCAGCCAAGGGGAGGAGATAACCCTTATGGAGCAACTAAACTCAGAGGAACTCCATTCCCTCTTAGACGCTACTATGACCAGATCGGTCACACAGGCTATTTACTCCGCTATGGGGACAATGTCTGACATTACTAATGCCATCATGGCGTATAACCATAATCCTGACGTGCCCCAACCTAAGGCCCCTGAAAATAAGCCTATAGCGCAAGGCGGCCGTAAAGCCACCGCAAAGACCCACCACATGCCTCCAAAACGGATTTTACGGACAGGTTGCGTCCTGTCAACATTGAGATCGTGGAGTCCCCACGAAAAAGAGCCACCCACCGGGCAAAAAAGGCGCGGACATGGAAAAGGGCAAAAGCCTTATCAGACTCATCCGGCTTGGGGTCGGATTCGGAGGAGGCCTTGAACGAGCCAGAAGACATCGGCTCCACTGAATCGGAGGTTTCCTCCATGGGCCATAGCCCAAGACGCTATAGACAACGCGGATACATCCGCTATCCTGGACCCACAAGGGGGACCCCTATTTGATCCCGATGAGTTACAGAACCTAAGGTTGGCAGAATGGTTCCCAACTGAGCACATGGCGCGTTATATAGCAGCCAGGATCAGGAAAACCCCTGGACAAGGCCACAAGGAAAAAACTTAGGGTGGAATGCCCGCACCTCATGGTTCCCGACATGGCTTGTGCCACGCTGGACATAGACCCTAAATTTTGGCTAAATTTTTGGGAAAATCTGTCTGGAAGGCGAAAAAGGGGCTTGACTACTCCTTACGCCACTGCCAGGACAAGGTACTGGACACGTTAGGCCCCAGTGCAAAAATATTTGATATGGTCGAAGCGGCCTTAACTGATGGGACCCCTATTGATCTGCTCGCTATTAGGGGTTGGGTCCAACGTTCCATATGAATTATCGGCAATGCTAATGCAGCTCTAGCCACAGAGCGAAGGAAGGCCATCCTTATAAAAATCAAACCAAAACTGGTTAATATGGCCATATCTGAGCCTGGGCCACAGGCAAAAGGATTTCTCTTCGGAAATACGTTCGTAAAGGAGCTAGGTAAGTACGTCAGCACCTTTACGGCATTGGACAAGGCACAAACAAATTTAAAGAGAGTGTTCTCTTACACCGGGGCCATCTGTCCAGCCACTCTTCCCAAGGTTCATACAGAGGATATCGAGGCCCTGCACCCTTCTTCCTTATTGCAGGTCAGGGGCAAATTGTGGCAAGAACAAGGAACCAGGGGCGCCTCGTATGGCCGGCGGCCTTATGGTAAGTGTACTGCCATACCCTTTCCCCGTGTATGTCTGTAGTGGGGGGAAGACTGTCTCACTTTATAGAGGCCTGGCACACACTGACGACAGACATTTGGGTCCTACATACAGTCCTAGGGTACCAAATCAAATTTATACAGCACCCTGTCCAAACATCCAGACCACATCGGATAGCCTTCTCTGCACACGACAAGACCCTGGTAAGCAAGGAAATCCTCGCACTGCAAGAGAAGGGCGTGATCTATGGGGTCCCGCCATACTCTCATGGCTTCGAAAGCAACCTCTTTCTAGTGCCCAAGAAAGGTGGGGGGGTGCGTCCAGTCATCAACTTACGCCCCCTAAACGCGATACCACAACTTCAAAATGTATGGAATCCATTGCCTTCGGGACCTCCTCAGACTGGAGGACTGGATGGTCAAACTAGACCTACAAGACGCCTACCTTACAATCCACATTGCAAAAGATTGCCAGAACCTTCTCCAATTCCAATGGGAAGGGATGACGTGGAGGTTCCAATGCCTCCCCTTTGGACTTTCATTGGCACCATGATGCTTCACCAAACTGCTTAAGCCCGTGGTAGCTCTCCTACGCAGCAGGGGTGTACGGATGATCATATATCTGGACGATATGCTGATCATGGCACACAGAAACATAGAATGTGAAGGCAGATAAGAACCAGTCGGCCCATCTAGTCTGCCCAATTTTCTAAATACTTTCATTAGTTCCTGGCCTTATCATATAGTAAGAATAGCCTTATGCTTATCCCACGCATGCTTAAACTCCTTTACTGTGTTAACCTCTACTACTTCAGCTGGAAGGCTATTCCATGCATCCACTACCCTCTCAGTAAAGTAATACTTCCTAATATTATTTTTAAACCTTTGTCCCTCTAATTTAAGACTAAGTCCTCTTGTTGTGGTAGTTTTTCTTCTTTTAAATATAGTCTCCTCCTATAGAAACACACAACACCCAACTGCTGCGACAACACGTCTCCTGGTCACTGTCCCTCCAACAAAATTTGGGATTCTTAATCAATTGGAAAAAATCAATATTAACCCTATCCCAAACCATGGAATTTCTGGGATTCAATATAGATGCGACAAAAGGAACCCTCAGTCTACCAACCATGAAGGTCAAGAGCATCAAGAAAGAAATACACAGCACATTGTCACGTCCCATATTAACCTTATGACAACTGGCCAGGATAATCGGCCTCCTCTCAGCCTCCATACAGGCAATTTTTCCAGGACACCCTCCACTACAGGGCACTTCAGCGACTAAAGGCCACACATTTATGCTTGGGGCACTCATACTCCGACTCCGTTCCTCTCAACCACGAAGTCAAACACGAACTCACCTGGTGGCTTCAATACATGGAAGCATGGAACGGCAGAGCAATCTTCGGAGCTGCCCCTGATTTCATCATAGACTTTGATGCGAGTACACACGGTTGGGGAGCGCGCTGCGGGCCTATCTCCACCGGAGGCACTTGGTCGTTATCAGAAAAAGAACTGCACATCAATGGCCTGGAACTCATGGCAGGTTCCTTTGCTCTGAAGAGCCTCCTCGGAATCACGACCAATTGCTCGATAGTACTGCGAATGGACAACATATCGGCAGTCCGCTACATCAACCACCTAGGTGGCACGACCAAACCGACCATCAATAGAGGTGTCCCCCCTAACCGCTGCCCACCACTCCCACTGATCTAAAAACCCCTGAAGACCCAAAGGGAACCCCCCCAGCACGGTACCCAAAGCACTAGAAGAGGAGGCAACATCGCACTTACCGGTAGCAGTCTGGCGGTTCAACTTTGGCACTGCACTCACAGAAGGTTGAGGCAAAGAAATAGGGATTCCAGCATCGACAGAAGTTATCAGATGTGTTCCAGGCACCACCTGCTGGACGGATCCAGTAACAGCAGCCGGTCCTGAGAAGAGAGCAGTGGAGAGGAGGTGAGCCCACGTTCCACAGGAGGTGGCCAAGGTAAGTTCCCAGCATGGGGGAGAGGAGGCCCTGGTAGATTAGAGGGGGGAGGTGACAGAAGGGACCCAGAAAGGGCAGGGAAGGGGGGCGAGCAGAAAAGGGAGAGGGTAATGAAGATAGATAGGAGGGGACACCAGAAGAGGTGGGGAGGGAGGGAGAGGGACCAAGGAGAGCAGGAGAAGGACCAGGAGGCCCTGCCAGAGGTAAGCTGGGTCCCCTGGAAGACAACAGCGCAGCATCAAAGGGGGGAGGAGAGGAGCAGGGGAGACAGACCCATGGGAGCCTTCCTCACTGGCAGAGGAGGCTCCCCACACACTGGGGAACTTGTCCCTGACCCCTAGTGGTGGTACAGAGGTACCCCACGTGGCCCTACTCACCACAGTGGCCCTAAACCCAGCCCGCTGTCCCGTCAACCATGGGGGGACCTTGAAAGTTGCTAGGCGGCCATCTGCCTCCTGGAAAGCATCACCCGCCATCCTATGCCCCAGGCCCGTGATCCAGGGTCTGGGGATGCCGGCCGCGAGGCTGGAGCCTGCTGGGTAGGCTGCACATCCGGTCTGCAATTAGTAGGCCATGCCAGGAGGAGGTAGGCCAAGGGGGGGACCCACACCAGCAGCCATACCTGAATTAATGTGAGCAAATTGCTCCCAAAGTTGCCGGCCACCATCCAGCGCTGCAGCAGCCCTGAAGGATGCCAAAATCACCTCGACATCCATCCCTCAAGCTGGTAAAACTGACAGGCCCAGCACAAACAGGAGCAGGAGGACAGGAAGCTGTTTGCTGGCCTGAATCCCAAGTGGCACTGAGGTAAGACCACCCACCCACAAACTCACACAGAACATAATCCCACCCACACACTCTTTCCCAACCAATCCTGTGCATCTATCCCCACACTCCTACATCAGTTGCCGGATTTGTTAATTGGATATCTAGTTGAAGAAATAAATCCAAAATAAAATCAGTTTATCATTTAGTATGGTTTTTGAGATCCTCCTAATTCTTTAATTGTTACGTCGTGATCTGTCCTCAAGTTCAGCTAATTTAAATTTTAGACCTGCTTTTTTCTTTTTTGAACTTTCCTGTGAGTCTTCTAATTGTGATTGTGGATATACCGTGGAATCTATCTTTTCTTCATTTACCATCTGTAGTAATTCTGTTCTGAATTCTGTTAAGCCAGCTTGAATTTCATTTTTAATTTCATATAGTTGGCGTTCAAATCATATATCCAGATATTCATGTAGTTCTTCCTGGTTATTCTGCTTTGAGATATGCTTTTAGGTGTCATTGCTTATACTTCTTTAACCCATTGTGTTGAATGATCCCATTCTCTCTGATGGTCAAAATCTTGTTTCTGGACATGGGGTGGCGTAAAAAAAAGATAATCGTTTTTCGACCTTAGTCTCTTGTTTTCTTTCCTTCGCCTTCTTTTGGAGTTTATTTCCTGAGCTTTTTTGATGCCATTCCGCCCTGGATCTTTTTATAAAAAATTAAGTAAAAATAATTTCTCTCATTGTTTTTCTGCTTCCTCTTTCTGTTTGTGTGAATTACTAGGTTATTCCCTGATCGTATTTGCTAAATTCTTGTAGGTCTACCTTCTCATGTGGTTTTGTCGCTTTGCTTATCTCTTTGTCTTTACTCTTTATTCTTTAATCTTGTCTTTTCTTTTACGATAATAGCCTGTATTTCATAGTTGCTTTGAATTATTTTGCTATATTTGCTTTGAATTGATAATCAATTCTTATCTCCTGTGTCCCTTATTTGTTAATATCAAAGCAAAGAAAAAGTTACCTGCGCTCTCTCCTTAATCCCTGTGTATATTTAGACAAGTGGAGGTCATTTAGTTACTCCAATGGCCACTGGAAGGAATGCCCGCCCAACGGTAACTTTTTCCTTTGGTTCTTTGATTCACTGTTTGTATCACACAGCCTGGTTACAATGCTGCCGCCCATCCCATGTGTTCCCTATTAAGGGTTAATAAGTATATAGGGGTGTATAGAAAAAATACCCCTCTCTGTCTCATTAGATATATTTTTGCCAGAAGCTCAAGGAAGCAGGCTGAAGGGTCAGTGTTAGGACCCGCTTAGGGGGGTCTGCCTTGACGTTGGCAGGCGGGCATTCCCTCCAATGGCCATTGGAGCAACTAAATGACCTCCATTTGTCTAAATATACATAGGGATTAAGGAGAGAGCGCAGGTAACGTTTTCTTTCCTTTGGTTTTTACAATATATGTGTACTGTAGTCATTGCTGCCGCCCAGTAGTGATGGGAGTGAGTGCAGGACTTTTCTTTTTGTATCCTTATTTGTTGTATCGGGGAGATTAGTTGCGCAGGACTGATTAAAGTGAGGTGGTTAATTTGGTTATAGCCATGTCTTGGGGGAAAAACATAAACATATATAGCATGAAACTAAGTAAAAAACATAAGCCCTTCAAGTCTCCTTACTTATCCGTAGGTGTTAACTTGTTTGTTTATTCAGGGGTTACATTTCTTAAATTTCTTTTTTTTTTTTGGCCTTAGTCCTGCTTTATTTCTGGGTTTTTTTTTCTGCAGTTGACTTTATTCCTCTTATAGATATGTTCTCTCCTCCCTTAATCTTTCCCCTTTTCTTTCATGAGTTATATGTACTCACATGGGACGCTGTTTGCCATCTGGGTTCTCCTTCCTCTGTTTCAAAGCCTATGTCATGACACGGTTCTGGTATCTCGGAACTTTTGTCAGCATCTCGCTTCTCCCCCTCAGGTACTCCCAAAGTGACAGCTCAGTGATTCAAATCAAAAAAGCAGAAAGAAGAGACTGTAGCTTCTGGCTTTCGGTCTCATTCTCAGCGGGCTACAGCATCACCGGGAGTGTAAGTGCACGCTCCGTACGTCACGCGCGTCCTACCTCATCGCTCCACCCTCCAAGGTGAAAGCCCACAATTCTTACACCCCCGAATAGCCTGAATCTGAGTGCACAACATATTTGAAAAGCCCTCAGATTGGTTCGGTGGAACAAGATCGCTATTTGGGAAAAGATTTCACCGGCCGGCCACGAGGTGATGCCCTAAAAGAGTTCCAGAGAATCCAAGGCTGTATTCGGGAGTTCCTGCACGAACACCGATGAACGCTCCCCCTGGATTTTAGGTAGTGAATGCTTTTCCCAGTCGGTAGATCATAACTCCTGATCTCGGTTTGTGTAGTTGTTCAGGAAAGTATACAGGCAGTATACAGTCCCATTTTGACTGGGGTTCGCAAAAACGTGTAGCCGAAATTTTTCCCACGCACTCATCGACCAAGCCCTGCTGTCTGCGTTCAATGGACACAGTGCATTATAACTGCAGCGATAAGGTTATGGTATAAGTAGGCCCCTGTTTCCCTGCACACAGTGTATTACAACTGCAGCTATAAGGTTATGGTATAAGGAGGTACATATTACAGGGCCTTAGAGAGGCCTGACAACATTAATAAAGACAAAGTCAAGAATAGCCATGGTCAGTGTAGCGGAGCTCCCTGTATCCTGGCTAGGTACCTACGCCAAGGACCGTTTCCTAGCTGGAACAGGGGAAAACCTCAGCGCTTCTGCTCCAGTCAGCGTGGCTTGAGGGGGAGAGCCTCTCCATCCTGGAACAGAATAGGGTACTAGCTCTATTCCCTCCCAGGGACTGGACGGCACACCTGGGAGCTCTAGTCCTTATGCGGTCTTTCCCCGTCAAATCCTCCATGAGCTGGAACAAGGTGCTGAGCAGTGATTATAGCCCTTCCCCTCCATGTAACTAGACGGCACATAGTTCTGGGAGTACAACTGATTTTAATTATGCACAGATCCCAGCAGGGGGTCTCCACTGCATTCAGCCCAAGCCCCTCCCAGGGCCTGGTAGGTAATTGCGTAAGCTAATTATCTCCCAGGAACAGAGAACCAAAAACAAGAATATAAAAACATAAAAGTACCCAAAAACATCAAAAAAAAAATAATAATTTTACAAATAATAAATGATTAAATAGCCCTGATCTGAGTGCCCAAGTTCTCCAAATAGCGCTCAGATCCATTAAGTGTAGGTGAAACGCCACCGTGTTAAAGTTCTGACCTGCAGCACATGTGGTCCTATGCCCAAAACGGTTCCAGGGCGTTTGGTTCTTTCGCCGATCAACTTTCGGGAGCTCCTGCAGCCGCAAGACAGGGTTCTCCACCTGGCTTTTATGTAGCGTTTGTTCCCCTTAGTCTCAGTCAATTTCCCTCCAAAATTTGCTATCCTGGCAGATTTCAAAGTGGTTCAAAACTGTGGACCAAGTTGTCTGGGAACCGCGCGGCCACCTCATGCCAAAGACAATTCCATAACAGTTGTGAAAATGACAACTGTTTTTATCAAATAAAAAATGCAAGTGGGTAATGTGGGGAATCCCCCTCCATTCATTCGGTACTTTCCCTCCCTGCTACTTTATCCATGGATTTATTACTGTGACGAAGTGCCCTTCGCCACTTGTGCCTGGAGAGGACTGCTTGCCCGCCTCTTGCCCTGTGACTATGGACCCTGTGAGATTTGGCCCGTTCAATTCAGTATGATAGGAGTTATGTATTTTTGTATCCTTTTGTGTTTTACTGGGAACATGTGCTCAATGGAGTCTGCCTCTATCCCTGGATATAAGTGGATTATGTTCCCCATTGTCTCCAGGATAGAGGGCTCTGTAAAACCGGTTTGGGCCAGATAGCCATGCTGCCAGCCAGGCCCCAAAAGATACTTTACTAGCTTCTGAACCCCTGGTCTGATTCATGCCATTTTTTGATATGTTGTTTCCCTGAATGGATTGATTGTGAATATATAATTTTTATGTGAATGTGATGTATATTTTAGAAGTTATGAATATGCTGTAAAAACTGTATTTTTCCTGCTTGTGATAATTGAATCTTCTATTGTATAAGATAATTGAATCACAGGCAGAGGGGAGGATTTTGTGTGGGCTGTAACCTCTGTTTTATTGGCTACTGTAGATAACGTGTGTGTCCCTCCACTGCATGGGAGCAGGGCATAAAAGAAACTGTAGCTTGAATACCTGTTGTTGTTGTTACTTCCAGTAAAGTCTTGTTCCAGCATTAAGCCTTGGCTCATGTTTGGGGGATTGGAAAACTACACTCTGGGGATTGCTATGTTCACTATACTCCCCAGGGCATATTCACTAAGCTCTGCTAAGAGCTTGTTCCTGCTCTCTGGGGAAAGAGAGGTTATCCCACTGGAAGCTGGATCCTGGCCTTGGGTCCAGGGTGGGTGGAGACAGCGAGACCCCGGCGCAGCTGCATCGCTGGGAGTGGGGTCTGCAGTGCTGATGGTGTCGGTTGGAGTGCTTGGAGTCCTCAGCGAGCACTAGGAGCATCGATTGGCGGAGGTACTCAGTCGGAGTGCCAGCGGTCCGTCACAGGTAACTACATCTAAGCCAGCATCTATAAATAAAATGTGGGGTCATAAATTCAAATTAATTTAATGGGGTGATTAGGGATATTGGGTGGTGGCTGCACAGTAAGGTCCTATATTTATCCCATACAGAGACTGACAGTATAGTGGTTGATAAAGAATTGGAAATTTTGGGCCTATTCATTGTTAACCATGGTAATTCAGTCATACTCGAGCCTCAGGACCAAAAAAGCTTCTATACATGTCCATTGTGGTGTGCTCAACATATGATTTGCATATGTTATACTTTATAATAAGTATTGCTATATGGAAGAACATACTATATGAAGGTGCCTACCTTTCCACACAAAGCAATCTATATTTTTTTAATAATTTACCATCTGCACCCTTACGTCCAGTAATAAACCCAACTTGGTCATCAATATTTATTGTAGGTAAAATATTTTTCATTTTATGAGCAAAACATTTGGAAAAAATGTTGTTTAATAATGAAATTGGCTTGAAATTGGAGCAATTAGCCGGTATTTTTTCCTGGCTTCTACAAAGTTACTACATTAGCTAGGAACGTCTCTTGGGGTCAAGACTGGGGCTTCATTGCATAATGGTACAATTTAACAAGCTGAGGGGAGAGGATGGAGGTAAACGTACCATGATATATGTATGGAAATCCGTACAGGCAATTTCCCTGCTGGAAGCTCTCTAATGACTTTAAAGGACCACTATAGTGCCAGGAAAACATACTCGATTTCCTGGAACTATAGTGCCCTGAGGTTGCCCCCACCCTCAGAGTCCCACTCCCGTGGCGCTGAGGGGGGAGGAAGAGGTTAATGCCTTACCTTTTTTCCAGCACCGGGCTCCCTCGGTGCTGGGACTCTCCTCCCTCTTCTTTCGTCATCGGCTGAATGCACATGCGCGGCAAGAGCCCCGCGCTCATTTAGCCAGTCTCGTAGGAGAGCATTATCAATGCTTTCCTATGGACGCTGGCGTCTTCTCACTGTGAAAATCACACTGAGAAGCGCGGAAGCCCTCTAGCCGCTGTCAATGAGACAGCCACTTGAGGTTGGATTCTCTGAAACTGCTATGTTTACTGCAAAAAGGGTTAAACCTAGCTGGTAATACAGTACAATATACACACTACTCAAGATAATAACTGTAGTGAGATGTATACAGATACTTAACTTAATTATTACAGCCTCCCAAGATCGTTACCCAGAGAAAACGACCTTTTAACATAGATAACCACAAGCAACACAGAACTTCGGGATACGGCTGGAAAGTTAATCTAAAAGGAACACAAAAAATATACACAAAATAGTGAAGTACAATTAACACATGGTTTTCCGCTGAATACAAATGCACTCACAGAATGAAGTAGAATATATCGCTCATGGGGTGCCTCCCCTAGTGGAATGGGGGGTTGGTAATCCCTTGGCTCCTTCTAGGCTTCCTTAATAATGCTCAGGACTCCAAACAGGTAATGGTAGAAAAAAGATGTATTTATTGATAAAAGGTGAATATTCACCATCAATATAAGGTATAATAAAAAGAAGAACGGTATGGTCCTACGCGTTTCGTTCTGCAAAGAACTTCATCAGGGTCCGTATATAAAGAATAAAATCAATATACAATTACAGTATATAAAAAAACATCCTATTCCCCCCAACCCTGAGTCCTCTTTAAATAGGGCTAATCCCCATGTTCATTGGTGGTTCCGTGGGTGGTATCCAGTATCTGCTGTTCAATTGGTTCTGGGAAGGTTCTTAAACCTAGCTGGACCTGGCACCCAGACCACTTCATTAAGCTGAAGCGGTCTGGGTGCCTATAGTAGTCCTTGAACTACTTCTTGCAACTGTATTGGGGCTTCTGATACAATGTGTCAGACCTGGATGTGTTTAATATTTTTTTTGTTTATCTCCCAGTTTCATATTGTGTGGCTGTTGGGCTGTTATTTGCTTTTGCACGTTTTGCTGTTTTATTCCCTTAGCAAACATTACTCTTTTAGTAAAAGCTCACCTTGAAAAGTTAAAGTGGCAAAGTGAAATGTTTAATACAAAATGAGTCAAAGGAAAATTCAAAACTGAAGTGGTCTAGGAAGAAAAAAACATAAAATGAAATGAATACAATTCATACTATATAATTTTGTTTGAAAGATATTTCTATGACGAGAATTACAAAATGACTTTTTCATTATCTGTACATTTTTCACTGTCTACAGGTTGACGTCCATCTTGGGCCAGTTATAAAGTCATGCTGACCGTAGGTGTTCTCCTGCTCTGTCTCGGTACAGTGATTGCTCAGTTTCCCAGAGATTGTACAACGACTGAGGCTCTTCAAAATAAAAATTGTTGTCCCTTATTCAAAGGAAGCCCTTGTGGAGCTACCTTTGGGAGGGGTACCTGTCAAATTGTACCGCAAAGTAGAGCAAAACCCACTGATCGTGTGCTGGCTGATGATCGAATGAACTGGCCAACCTTCTACTACAACACCACCTGCCGATGCTATGGCAACTATGATGGGGCCAACTGTGGGTATTGCAAAGGCAGTTGGAATGGATCAGACTGTTCCACTAGACTTGATATACAGAGGAGGGAGTTCCGTCAGTACACAGAAGTAGAGAGAACGGAATTTATTGCCAAATTAAATTACTGCAAAGCACTCCCCTGCCCAGAATATGTCATTCTGACTGCAGGAGACCGACGTTACAGAGATACCTTTCAATTCAGGGATGCCTCGTACTATGATATCTTTGTCCATGCGCATTACTATGCTAGCAAACCTATAATGGGTGTCAATGTTGGCTACACGTTTGCGTATGGTTCCTCTGGCTTTTTGACCTGGCGTCGTAGGGCCCTTCATTTCTTTGAGCACCTGATGCGGATCTGTACTGGTGATGACATGTTTGTGAGTCCATACATTGACTGGCGAAGCGACAGCGACTGTTTCTTCTGCAATGATGAAAACATGGGTGACAGCAACTCACAGGGAGTACTAAGCCAATTCTCAGTATTTTCATCTTGGGGGGTAAGCTAAGAATATTTTAAATTGTTTTAAAGTGTCAATGACAACATTATTGTGCTTCTGCTAAAAATGTTCATTTTCTTTATTTCAAATTTATTTTTTTTAGATCATGAAATAATTTCCATAACACAAATTATCCAGTATGCATGCACCTATAAAACCAAAGTGTGGTGATACAGTTAAGATTTACTAATGAGAGGGAGCTTCATATAACAAATAATTAGGGAAATATGTTATGGGATGTTGTATTTTTAGGTAAAAGTAAAAAAAAAAAAAATAGATTCTTCCTATTATCAACACATAATTGCATGCAGACGACAAAAGCAGATGTCTTTTATATCAACCTTAAATAATTCACAGAATTTAACTTAACCCCTTAAGGACACATGACATGTCTGACATGTCATGATTCCATTTTATTTCAGACGCTTGGACCTTAAGGGGTTAATGGAAAAATTCAAAATTCAAAGAAAGCTAATTAAACCTTGAATGGAGAAGTTAAACAAAGTTAGACTTACTGGATGGATAGTGGTAAAATTGCATTCACTGATAGTGACTATTGAATTACTTATTCCATCACAAACAGGCAGCCAACCACACACACATAACTCATATCACACACATACAACCCACCAAACAACTTATATCATAAACAGGCAGCCCAACACACAATTCATATCCAATATCAGTTCCAGGCACTCGATGACCAGGTATCGCTGCCTGCGTTTGGAAGACAATCATTAGTTGGAGAGTGTTACAAACTGCCATTTGTAACTGTTATTTTATTTGACAAATTGCCCTGCTTCCCTGTGTTATGGAGAAGCCTAATTGCCAGCCTTCTGCCCCATGACTATGGACCTAGTGTGTATGGCGATTTGACTGTATTTGTGGGATCTGAGCGCTGTTTGGATATATTGAGCGCTCAGATCCAAGCCATCTGGGGATAGGTTGAATGTGGGGGTTCTGTTCAGTTCAATAGGAGTTATGTATTTTTGTGTCTTTTTGTGTCTTTTGCTAACATGTGGTTAATGGAGTCTGCCTCTATCCCTGGATAATTGGATTACTTTCCCCATTGTCCAGGATAGAGGCCTCTGTAAAACCGGTTTGGGCCAGAAAACCATGCTGCCAGCCAGGCCCCAAAAGACACTTTTGCTAACTTTTGAACCCCTTGTCTGATTTGTGCCATTTTTTAATATGTTGCTCCCCTTAATGGATTGATTCCAAATATGTAATTTTTATGAAGATTGGATGTGTAGTTTGGAAGTTATAGTACATGTATAAAAACTGTATTTTTACTGTTCTGTTTTAATTATGTTATGTGATTATCTGAGGGATGGGAATTTCCCCGAATGTATATTGTTCCGATTGGTTATACTGCTAATTATGTGGGTGTCTCCCTTGCATGGGCAGAATCTCATAAAAGCAGAGTGTGTGCCATTAAACATCAGATCTTCTTGACCCTCAATACGTAGCCTTGTCTCGTTATTGGAGGGAACTGCTATATCACACTGGGGATTGCTATGCTCTGCATATTCCCCTGAGCTTTTAATCACTTAGTTCTTTTAAGAGCTGTTCCTGTTACGCTCTCCTGGAGGAGAGGTCTTCCCCACACGGTCCTGGAGGACAGAAGCTGATCCAGGGTGGAAGGAAGACGGCGAGACTCCAGTTAAGCTACGGCGGTTGTGGAGTCTGCGGTGGTTGTGGTGTCGGCTGCAGTGTTTGGAGTCCTCACGAAGCGCTAGGAGCATCCATCAACGGAGGGTACTCGGTCGGAGTACAAGGAGCTCCGTTACAGAGAGCAATCATTAGTTGTTTTCCTTGTGGTTTCACACTTGTTAACGAAGGGTTCTAATGTTCTAATAAGCTGTGGGTGTGGTCCTCTTTCGGTTAACAAAAGAGTGAGTGTAAAGGGAATGATAGAGTTCGAAAAGGGAATAGTATGAGTGATGGGGCACACACACAGACGCAAATGCAGACAGAAATACACAGAAAGACAGAAATACATACAGATACATATGCATAAAAACAGATACACATACAGACAGGGAATACACAGACACATATGTGGATACACAGACACACATACAGACAGATACATTATATATATATATATATATATACACACACGCATGAAGATACACAGACGCACTTAATAACAAGCATTCAGATACAAAGAATGACTTGTGTGGCGGACCGCTTGGTACTCCGACTGGGTACCTCCACCAAACATGCTCCCTAGCTATCGCCGGGACACCATAATCACTTCAGATCCTGGCCACAGAAACTTGGCTGGGGTCTCGCCGTTGGTTCCTGGATCCAGTCTCCCTCTGATCAAAGCTCTCTTGCAGAGAGTATAGCTGTGTAGTGATTATAGCCTTCCCCCACAGACATTAGCCGAGACTTAATGTTTGGAGTGACCCGAGCTTAATGGGGCATGGTAGAGGCAATTTATAAACAGACCCCCAGCAGGAGGTCTCCATACAATTCAATACAGACTCCTCCCTGGAGACTCGGTGTCTGGGAAATAATGGAGTGTACTTTGCTTCAACTAATTATCACACAGGCACAGAGGTACAATGCACAAAATATCAAACACCCCAAAATACACACAAAAGTACAGGGAACCCCCACAAATCCTATATCCTCGGATAGCCTGTATCTGAGTGCCAAACATTTCCAAAAAGTGCTCAGATCCCACAAACACAGCCAAATCACCACCGGGGTAAAGTTTTGACCGACCAGACATGTGGTCTATCACTTTCGAGAGTCCAAAACTGAACAATACATCAAACTGATTCTCTGGCTCCTAGGTAGCAATTGTTCGCCTAGTTTATGTGAACAATCTTACCGAACAGCGCTCTCCTGACATGTGTAGAAAAGAAGCAGACATTTGTCAAAGTTCAATGGTGTTCACGAGTTTGTCTGTCAAATTTTCTTTCCATGCACTTGACGACCAAACACCGCTGCCTGCATTCGTGCAACAAGATGGCCACCAACTCAGTTCCCACATGTTTGTGCATACAAACAGCGGCCACCCAGCCGAAACACTTAGGATACAAAGTGTGAAACGATGATGGAGGTCTCAGGATAGGATAATAATAGGAGTTAACAAGCCCAGAGGTAATCCGTAATGCGTGATTTTGTTCGGTTCCTGAACTGAAAAGGGAAAACACACAAACCAAGTATTTTAAGGGGTCGGTTACATGGACCATAGTCCTTGGGCAGAAGACTAGTCAACAGGCTCCTTCAGGTGCTTGTGGCATAGGTGCATTTGCCACAACATGCATAAAGATATAAACTGTGACACACATACAGATACATAGAGGCACTTACACACATATACAAACAGATACATATTGTGAAGAAAATAGACTTTTATTTGACATTTTCTTCTTTGTTCGGTCTTTTTCCTGTTTATTACATGTATATTGAATATATTGGTTTGGTAGTTTGAAACTACCAAACACCGACCCCCCTCCTGGCTCATTAACTACAAAGGAACCATCTATTAAGTGATCCCTGGGCGGCCGCTGTTCGTATAGCCGAACGCCACGTGGAATAGAAGACAGCGGTCATCTTGTTCGCAAGAGGGGAGTCAGCGGGACTTGGCCGTCGAGTGTCTGGAACTAAAATCAGACACTCGACCTCCCAAACCACCGCTGATACTACTGAACGCCGGCTTCCTTTACTTCCCAAACAGCCAGGAGAGTGCCATTCGGTAGTTCTGTGTGAACAGACAAGGGGAGCAATCACTCCTATGAGCCAGGAGGATCCATTAAGCACTTTGTTCAGTCTTTAACCTGTTTCTGAATTGACTGACCGCACACGCTGAATTCGTGGAACTGTTTTGGGCAGGAGCTGCGTGTGTGGTCAGTAAAAGGTACCCTCCATACTTTTTAAGAACCCCTGAACCGATACCTTGTGGGAAAAGGGGTGTTCTAAGTTTTGGGAAATTGTGTGCTCTCTGCCTGGAGATAATTGGTTTATTCCCTAACTTATCTCAATATCTCCCAGGCAGAGAGGAGGCGTGTATTACTGTAAATCTGTACGTTAATTGGCTGTTGTCTTTGTTTACTGTGGGAGGTCATCTTGCAGGAGGATTTCTCATAAAAGTCTGTGTGTGTCAATAAAATTCATTCCTGTTACACCCTTCATGAAGTCTAGGCTCATGTTTGAGGGATATTCTATTTGCTGGGAAGAATCATCTTGGAACTGCATTCATCTACCCTATTCCTCTACTCTTAATCACTTATGCTCAGCTGTTGAGAAAAGGAAAAGAAGACCGCAGCACCATAGCCACTGCAGGTCTTAACACATATACAGACATACAGATTCCTTGACTTTTGGCTTGGCTCCTGACTATTCTGATATGTCCAAAAGTGAGATAGAACTGGGAGAAAAAGTGAGATAGAGCTAGGAGGGATAGTCAGATGGAGCTGGGAGAGAAAGTGTGATGGAGCCAGAGTGAGTGAGATGGAGCTGGGAGAGAAAGTGTGATGGAGCCAGAGTGAGTGAGATGGAGCTGGGAGAAAAAGTGAGCTGGAGCTGGAGAGAGAGTGTGAGATGGAACTGGGAGAGAGTGAGGTTGAGTTTGGAGAGAGTGGGATGGAGCTGGGTGAGTAAGTGAGATGGAGCTGGGAGAGAGTCAGATAGAGCCAGAGAGAGAGTGGGATGGAGCCAGGTAGAGAAAGTGAGATGGAGCTGGAAGAGAGAGTGGGACATAACCCAGAGAGCTGTGCAGAGATTGAGATGGAGCTGCGTAAAGAAAGTAAGATTGAGCTAGGGGAGAGAGTGAGATTACATAGTTAAATAGTTACATAGCTGAAAAGAGACTTGCGTCCATCAAGTTCAGCCTATCAGATGGAGATGGAGGTGTGTAGAGAGGAATTTTCTCTGTTATAAGCACAGCTTTATCTGAAACTAATTTTCTTCAAATCGCTGCTGGTTCGGCCCCCCCTCCATCAATTCGGCAATAGGGGTAGCCTTTGGCTTGTTGCCTTACCCCTAGTCTCCAAGAGGTTATTTAACGTCCTCTTAAGGACAATGTAATCAACCTCCATCCACTGTCCATTTGGGAGACTGCTATACACTGACTGTGGGTCTTGCTCCACGGTGTGACTCTGGATCCAGACGCTGCCGACCAATGTAGCGGAGCTCTAGTACTTACAAGGACTTTCTTCACTGAAAAGTGAATAATTATAGTAACTGGATGACACAATGTTCTGAGAGTACAACACATTTTTATTCAGAGACAAGGTCTTTTACTGTACTAAAGCCCGCCCAGGCATCTCTGTGTCTGGGAGATAAATGTACTGTAAGCCTGCCCAGGCATCTCTGTGTCTGGGAGATAATTGAGTCAAGGACTGGTAAGTTAATTATCTCCCGGATACAGAGAGCCGTATAGAACATACAGAAAACACCCCAAATATGGTTAAAACACAGGAAGCCCTTATTTCATACATCCCTGGATAGCTCTTGTTCAAATAGCACCCGGATCCATAAGGAGTTATCCAATCACCACCAGGGTAAATTTTCGACCAACCGCACCTAAATACCTCAGCATACTCTTATTTCTAGTGTTATAATTATGCATGAATAACCAGAGGGTAGGATACCTACATGAATTATTGACATCATGGCAGTCTATTGGATGTCAATGGAGAGGAAAGGGTTAGCCAATAAATACCCTATATGTGTATATAAGGGTCTCAGCCAGCAGAAGGCACCTTTCAGCACCAGTTGGAAACTGGAGAGTGGTTAAACATTTGTAAACTTTTTTATACTGTTTCTACTTGATGAAGCCTTTGTGGCGAAACGCGTATAGAAACTTTCTTTTTTTAAATCAAAGTGTCATTAAAGGAATATCTGGCTATTATACACTGGTGTGCCACATTCCTTTTTCACTTTTATATCATATTATTTATTATTTTATTCTATGTAAGTTCATTTTATCCAGACCTAACTACCATCGATTTAGACCATATTGGACTACCAAAGAATCCTTAAGGTGGGGATTATACCACCCATACGCCATTCACCGAGCAGTACGTCTGCTCTATATACCGTGAGTATATTTTATTTCATTTTTATTGTTTCACCGACCACACAGTGAGCACTATATATTTTTATTATTTTTATCCCGAGTTGAACTCCATCCTTCCACCAAAGGACCAAAGAGGAGCACCACATATCCTTGAGTGGGGATTATTCCACTTCACGCTATCCATACCAGAGCTGGATTTAAGCTCTGAAGATTGTGAGTAGTTCCACAAATATTTACTATATATTCATATTCTGTTTTTATACTACACCATTGGAGTTTTTCTCTCTCTTCTGTTCTCCCCGCATATTTATACTTATCCGGGACGCTACATACCCTTCTGATGGACTATTAGGACCACCATTTGCGCATTTGGACATTTTATATTTGGACTATTAGGTACCGTGGTTATCCCATTTTTTATATTATTTGGACATTTTTCCGAATTTTTTGTTATTGCTGCTATTCTCATTTTACTATTTTTACTTGTTTTAGGCGCACCCTTATTCTTTTCTCTCTTTTCATTTGTAAATTTTGACCTGCATGTCTATGTGACGGAACGCTGGCACTCCGACTGAGTACCTCCGTCAATCGATGCTCCTAGTACTTGCCAAGGACTCCAAGCACTCCACTGGACACCATAAGCACTGCAGACCTCTCTTCCAGCAATGCAGCTGTGCCGGGATCTTGCCGTCCTCCACCCACCCTGGACCCAAGACCAGGATCCAGCTTCCAGTGGGTAGACCTCTCCTACTCCAGAGAGCATAGCAGAAACAAGCTCTTACAATAGCGTATACTATGGGGAGTTTTGTGATTATAGCAATCCCCAAGGGTGTAGTTATCCTATCCCCCAAACATGAGCTAAGACTTCATGAAGGCGTCAAGCAGGTCTGTTTAATGTAAGGCAGCATCCACAATTTTTACAATTCCTCGGGCCAGAGGCACACCCACTGGACCTGATGATACACAGGCACACAAGGGACATTGTGGCTGAATCAACCTCGTCACTATGCACTGGAGAAGCCTGGTTGTCCGCCTGCTGCAAAAAGACTATGGCCCCATGTTGAAACGCTTGATTTTCCCCTGCGAAGACACGAAAGCCGGGTCATTTGGTGCTTGCCCTGTTTGAGAGGTGATACCCCAGATAGCTATGCCATGGAGCCCATTCGTATAATGAAAGACTATGGGAAAGACTTTGGCTCCATGGCAATTGAACTGTAAGTATGTGCTCTGAGCGCCATTCAATAATAATGTGCGCTCAGATCTGGGCTATCTGGGGATATGTTGAATGTACCTGTTTTGTGCAATGGCTGCACAGTTATATATTTTTTATGTGTTTTATTGTCTTTTACTACCATGTGGTTAATGTAGTTTTTGATAATTGGGACCCCCACAATTGGGACAATTGTGGGATTGTTGAAATGTGTAAGTCTGTGATTGGTTCTTGTACCCTTTGTGTCCCAGTCTCCCATCTGGTCCCCTAGGGGAGTGTCCACCAGGTGGGAAACCTGCATAAAAGCCGGGCAGTTAGCCCCAGTAAACCAGATTCTGCTTAACCCTCAAACAAAGTGTCATCTCGTTATTGGGGGAATTGGATTGTATGCTGACTGCCAGGAGTGTAAACCTTTCATATGGTTTTTCCTGTTCAGCTGTTTCCAGTATTCGTGAGTTTCCTGTTCGGGAGTTGGAGAATTAGTGTAGTTTGCAGTTCGGGAGATTGGTGATTGCAGTAGCTGTCTGTGCATCTGAAAGGGGAATATCGCCTAAACGGTTTTTAACCTCTTGTGGGCAAAACGGTCCTTTACAGACATAAACCTATTAAAACAACAATGTCCGACGCTCACACATACAGCACACAAGCCCTCCCCTTTGTATTTATTAGTATGTATTATTATGTATTATTATGTATTTATTATTATTCTTTATTAGTATGTATTTATTAGTATGTATTATTATGTATTTATTAGTATGTATTATTAGGTATTTATTATTATGTATTTATTATTATTTTTTAGTAAAACACCTACCTGCCTCCCCCAATACAAAATCCTTGCAAACACACACATCACCCTCACCCAGCACCCTAACACATACACACAGCACCCTAACACACACACACAGCAACGTAGCACTCACACAGCACCATAACACCAGCACCCTAACATACACACAGCACCCTAACACCAGCACCCTAACATTGACACATCACCCTAACACACACAGCACCGTAGCACTCACACAGCACCCTAACACACACACAGCACCCTAACACACACACAGCACCGTAGCACTCACACAGCACCCTAACACTCACACAGCACCCTAACACCAGCACCCTAACATTGACACATCACCCTAACACACACACAGCACCCTAGCACTCACACAGCACCCTAACACACACACAGCACCGTAGCACTCACACAGCACCCTAACACACACACAGCACCCTAACACCAGCACCCTAACATTGACACATCACCCTAACACACACACAGCACTGTAGCACTCACACAGCACCCTAACACACACAGCACCCTAACACCAGCACCCTAACATTGACACAGCACCCTAACACACACACAGCACCCTAACACACACACAGCACTGTAACACTCACACAACACCCTAACACTCACACAGCACCCCAACACCAGCACCCTAACATTGACACATCACTCTAACACACACACAGCACCCTAACACATACAGCACCCTAACACATACAGCAACCTAGCACACACACACACACACATCACCCTAACACATACACAGCACCCCAACACATACACAGCACACACACAGCACCCCAACACACACACAGCACCCCAACACACACCACCCTCACTCACACATCACCCTCACTCACACAGCACCCTCAAATACACAGAACCCTAGCACAGTGCCCTCACACACAGCGCCCTCACACACAGCGCCCTCACACACAGCGCCTTCACACACACATACTGCACCCTCACACACACATACTGCACCCCACACACACATACTGCACCCCCACACACATACTGCACCCCCCCACACACACAGCACCCTCCCACACACACTATACTCCTCACAGATGCACACTACACCCCTCACACACACAGCACCCCCCAAACACACTGCACCACTCACACACACACTCACTAGATCTCCTATACACACTCCTGAGTCCTTCAAACACACACTAGATCCCCTACACACAGATGCTGCACCACTTACACACACACTACATTTCTGACATACACACTCAGGATCCCCTATGAACACACTAGATACCCTTTAAGCAAACACATAGTGTCTCCATAAATGGGATACAGTGAGTATTCCAATTATGGAAACCCCTGAGATAAGTTTCAAGCAAATACAATGCAAGCATGTTATTAAATTTGCTTGCGCAGTGCAGATCAAATACAGGGCCCTTTTCTCATGCCCTGGAAGAGCATTGAACCAACATGCTCACTTTGAGATGGGGCGTGCTTGTCATTGGGGATGACAAAACACACCCTATCTGGCCCCGACCCCTTTTCAGTGGGCCGCTGTAATTAAAAATGCCCGGGCCAAATTTTTTCCCCAGTCCGGCCCTGCCGGGCACGATCGGTGGAGCAACCTTACACATCAAGAGTTGAGACATGGTGGCAGTGTCTTATCGTGGCCCTAAGTCCGCAAATGACCTTCAACATTTTATAACTACAGGGAATTGGCTAATAGGTCAGCTTGGCAGCTCATGGACAGGCTGGTAGGAAACAGGTCACAACCCCACGTACAATGGATCAGCGGATGGTGTTTTTTTCCGTATTTGGGATGCTTCGTCAACTGACATCTTCATCGATCTGTCTATTGTCATTTATCACAGTTGGAAAGTCCATTTAGGATTGCTCGCATAGCTTCCGGAATAGGTACCAGCGAAACAAACAGCGTTGGATTTGTTGACTGAGCGTTAAAACAGCAAATACGAAGCCTCCTGTCATGTTAGAAAATTGTAGATCATGCTAGCTTTAGTGTACCTATAATCTTAGTTTTATTAATGACAGGAGGCGAGTATTTCCCACCCACAGGGAGGGTGCAAGGATTTTTGCCGCCCTAGGCAAAAGTAAAGTTTGCCGCCCCCCCCATGTGACATTACAATGCTCCACCCATATGATCTGCCATGTTAACTAACGCCAGTGCTGCAGTGCCGCCGTGTTTACATTATAAGGCATGCAGGGACAGGCTATAGACACCAGAACAACTACATTAATCTGCAGTGGTTCTGGGGACTATAGTGTTTCTTTAATGTGAGGTAAATTAGAGATTAGTGCCACGAATAATATAATAGATTGCCTACTTACAACCAAATGAGGATGATGATGGGCTCTAGCTGCAGTCTGGCTCCACTGGTCTGGTGTAGAACAGGCTCTCTGGAGGCTGTTTGTAACTGTGGTCACAAAAATCAATATTCTGGGAGAACGGGAAGCAGCTCCATTTTTGGCGGGCCCTTTACACAGCTCAATGTCTGGGTCCCAGGGTCCACCTTCATGTTCCACCAATGAGTTTGTTCACAGGGGGTGGAGTGTGTAGGGGATGTCCTGATATGTGTGTAAGGAATGCATTGTGTGAATCTGTGTTTGTATGTGTAAGGGCTGCAAGGTGTGTTTCTGTGTATGTACAGGATGCAGTGTGTGCGTGTGTAAGGGGTGCATTGAGTGTGTGTAAGGGGTGCATTGAGTGTGTGTAAGGAATGCATTGTGTGCAGGCCCGGACTGGCCATCGGGCATACCGGGCAAATGCCCGGTGGGCCACGATGGCCGTGGGGCCGAGGCCGGCAGGGGATCTCCCTGGCCGGCCCCTGCAGGGCCAGCGCTATCCGAGCACCGGCCCTGCATAGTGCCTCCATGGGCCGGTGGGGAGATCAAAGATCTCCCTCACCGGCCCACAGGCAGGGAGATGCGGCCGCCGGCTGGGTGAGGAAGGGAGGGAGAGAGGACCAGCGGAGCTCTAACAAGCAGCTCTAACAAGCAGCTCCGCCGGGTCCTCTCGCGAGATCCTGAGCGTTGCCGCGGCAACGCTCAGATCTCGCGAGAGTGAACTCTAACCTACAGGTTAGAGTTCACTCTCACCACTGGACCACCAGGGAAGGCAGCATGGCTCCCCCTCCCAGGCAGAACGGCTCCCTCCCCCTCCCAGGCTAAAGGTAAGAAGGGAGGGGGGGAGACATAACTTAAAAAAAAAAATTATTAATAAAAAAAAAATATATATATATAAAATTAATTCCCAAACAGCACCCCCAGACACACACAGCCCCCTCACACACAGCACCCCCAGACACACACACACAGCACCCCCAGACACACACACACAGCACCCCCAGACACACACACAGCAACCAGATACACACAGCACCCAAACACACACAGCACCCCCAGATACACACACAGCACCCCCAGACACACACACACAGCACCCCCAGACACACCCCAGACACACACAGATCACACACAGCACCCCCAGACACACACACACAGCACCCCCAGACACACACACACACAGCACCCCCAGACACACACTGCACTCCAGACACACACACAGCAACACGAGATACACACAGCACCCAAACACACACAGCACCCCCAGATACACACACAGCACCCCCAGATACACACACAGCACCCCAGACACACACACAGCACCCCCAGACACACACACAGCACCCCCAGACACACACACAGCACCTCAGATACACACAGCACCCAAACACACACAGCACCCCAAGCACACCCCAGCACCCCAGATACACACACAGCACCCCAGACACAGCACCCCAGACACACACAGCACCCCAGACACGCACAGCGCACCCAGACCACAGCACCCCCAAACACACACACAACACCCCAGGCCACCTGCAAGCCCCAGGCAGCACCCCAGACACACACACACAGCACCCCCAGACACACACAGCGCCCCCAGGCACACACAGCACCCCCAGACACAGCACCCAGACACACACAGCACCCTCACTCACACACACAGCACACTCCCACACATATACAGCACACACATATATATAAAATAACCCTCAGTGAGTTAACAGACAAAGAAAATTAGAAACCTAGAATGTGACAGCAGATAAAAAAACACCCT